>VURO01038111.1:0-13855 GCA_015108175.1 Pelvicachromis taeniatus
TGATTTATTGAGTTTTTCCTTTTCAGTCACCTTTCTCATGTGTTAATAGATCTCCCTGCATTCAACCATACTTGTTATTAATCTCTGTCTCTCTTCCACAACATGTCTTTATCCTGTCTTCCTTCTTTCACCCCAACCGGTCGCAGCAGATGGCCCCGCCCCTCCCTGAGCCTGGTTTTGCCGGAGGTTTCTTCCTGTTAAAAGGAAGTTTTTCCTTCCCACTGTTGCCAAAGTGCTTGCTCATAGGGGGTCATATGATTGTTGGGTTTTTCACTGTATGTATTATTGTAGGGTCTACCTTACAATGTAAAGCGCCTTGAGGCGACTGTTGTTGTGATTTGGCGCTATATAAATAAAATTGAATTGAATTCAATTTTAAACATGTGGAATTACTCAAGAGTCCATTCATGGACCTCTTCTGTTGAACATATACCTGCTTTGTCTGCTCTGCTCAAATTCTACTTGTGCTTTACAAAACATCCAGGTAAACAAAACAACCAACAAAAAGCTAAAACTGTTTTTTAATTTAAAAAAAAAACTGTTTTCATGCATATTAGGCTGTTAAGGTCTATGTACACCTATTCCCTGATCCCCTAATATAAAAAATATAATAATGGTTCTACAGAGTCTTAACAACAAAGTAGAGACATTCTGACTTGCACACACAAAAACTTATTTTTGTGTGTTATTTACTACAAAAAAAAAACTATGTTTTTGAGCTCATTGCTCATTGTTTTAGAGCTCAGAGTTAAAGTGTGATTTAGGTTTAGTGTTAGGAAATCTGCAAATAAGTGAAAATCTGACTATTATCCAAGAGGGATAAAAAAATGAGCGTTACACTGAGTCAATATCCTTCCTCTCATTAGAGGGAATGGTCATGGTCTATGTTAAAGTGAAGACTCCCTAAAGAGACACGCTGAGGTCTCTGGAGAGCGTCGGCAGTTTGACAACACTCTACCTGCTAACAGTCAACGTCTCTGCTTAGTGTTATTGTTGGATCGAGATGCTGGTACCAGTCAGTGTCAGGGATCAGCCCTGTGTAGCCATGATCTATGATGTGTTCAGTGATGGCACGGGGGTTGATGGGTGTGTGTGTAGGAGGAGCTGTTATCATTTCCCTGGAATGTGTGAGGGCTTGACTGGGTTTGGATGGAGGAGTGAGGACAGCAGTTGTCCCTGTTAGCCCACTTCTACAATGCAGGTTAAAGCCCACAGTTCTGATGGAGTGCAGCTTCACATACTATTCTGGGGTGGGCGGTTGGAGGAAATGAGCTGGATGGAGTAGAAAAATGATGATGCAAGTACACAAAGTAGTATCTGGCTCGCTGCATTTCTGTCATGGTCCTGGATCTGGTCACCTAGTGTTCATGTGTTTTTGAGTTTTTGTTAATGTTCCTTGGTTTTCTATTGGTTATGGTTTTTTGTGCTTGTGTCAGTTTTCAGTCTTCAGGCTTTGGACTGTGTTTATTGGGTTTAAAATGATTTTCCAAGTTAGATTAAATTCTCTGAATGGTTTATATTTTTCTTGTACTTTTGGTGTTTGTGTTAGACTGTTTAGTTTCTGTTAGTGTCTTGCTGTGAATAGTCACAGTTCAGCCTCCCTCAGAGTCTAATCTCCTCCTGTGGTTAGTCTGTCTTGTCTCGGTGTTTAGCTCGCCTTCCCGTCACCTTGTCCGGCTTGCATGTATTGAGACAGAGTTTCTGTAATTCTCAAAACTTTTGGCCACGACTGTATGTATTCAGTTTTGCTTCCCCTTTGCCTCGTTAGCGCTCAGTTGTGTTCCCAGCTGTTTCCCATCCTCTTGTTATCCTGACAGTGTATTTCAGTGTCCCTCTGTTGTGTGTGTGACTGTAGTCCCAGCTCACCTTCTGTTTATTGTTGTTTAGTGTTCATGTATTTGACTTTTAGCTTGTTTTTCAGCAATAAAGCTGCCGCTTTAAGTTTTCTGTCTCAGAGTTGTGTGTATGGATCCTAGCCTGACACACAACTTATCATGACAATTTCTGTCATAATAATACTGATGTCCTTTAACCAACTATTCGTGTTGCTTAAGAGTGCACAAACATGTAACTAATCTAATTGGCTGGTAGTGCAGATTGCTGCTTATAATGAACACTGAACAGCAAACAGTCAAGATTAAGTGTGTCGACTCAAGCGTTTTTAGACTAATATGTCTTTAGACTGTGGGGTGAAGCCGGAGTACCCCTGCAGACACACAGATTTGATCCCAGGACCTTTTTGCTGTGAGGGACTATAGTGTTAACCACCTTGCTGCCTTGTAAACAGTATAAAAATATATATAAATATTTAGTAACTTTTAGATATTTAATTGTTAAGTTATATTATTTTGTTAGATTGAATCAGTTTTTTTTTTTAAAGTCAAACTCAAAAGGTGTAATTCTATCAGCGGCACTGTTTAACTTCCTTTAACCCCAGCATTGTATTCTGTCTGCTCCTTCACCACAGCCATACATCTTCTGTCTCATTCTCTTTTCCTCCGGCTTCCAGTCATTATAAATGTGAAGGTTCCATTTCGCTGCGGGAAACTGTATGTGACAAATAAAAGCTATCTATCATTCATTTTTTGGTCATAAATGAGCATGCTGGGGCTTATTATCAACTTTCATATTGAAACAGAGGAAGCAAACAATGCAACACCTCAGGTATGGAAAGCAGAAAGGTGGTGGATGGAGAAGTGAGACACTCATGTGAGGAGGAAGTAAGAGCAGATAAAGGAGGTGTTAGCAAATGCATGTGAGAGGAGCTGGGGGTGTTAAAGTGGATACAGTGGGAAATGAGGACTGTGGGTGTTGCAGGGAAGATATAAACAGATTGTTACTGAGATGTTGTTAGCACTGGCACACAGTGTCTGCCATTTTATTGGGGTGATTTTATTCAAAACACCTGACAGTAATTCCATAAATTTATGAGTGTAGATGTCTGTAGTGAAAATCCAACACTTTGTTAGGAGATGCAGGAGAGGAAGGTGTCACAATTGGCTTTCTTGACATTCAGGTGTTTCTTCTACATTAGGGGTGATAAAGAGTAATTTTACAGCTAGACCGAAACTTTGGAAGAGTCTATTATAATGCAAGGTTCAGTATATAATGTATAAAATGTCAAGAGTGAAATTACCCACAAAAAATCAACAATTGAAAAATTCAAATAGTACAATGATACTTAAACTTTACGGTCAACAAGAATTAAATTATAATCAGTGTTTACTTTTTTTTCATTAATTTTAGAGGAATATTTAGAGGAATATTAGATAATATATAAATTTAATATATATATATGTATATATATATATGAACAATATCTTCATAGTTTTAATAAAGTTTCAAAGTGATTACTAAATACTGTGTACTGTGTACATCTGGACATCCATTATACTGACTGATGTTTATAAAATGTGTTTTAAAGCCTGTATAGTAGGGGCCTCAGTTATCAGTGGCATAAATCACAACGCTGTGAAACTGGAGACACTCATTGTTTGGCTTAGTTTTTCTCACTTTGGTTTGGCTTCTAAAACTACTGAGGATGGTAAATATTGTAATTTGGATTAAAACGATGAGCTGGGACTTACACTGGTCTCACTATCCCCATGACAGGCAACGCTAACAGAGACCTTGTATATGTTTGAGTTGTAAGCAAATTTGACTAAACAGCCCTTCTCAGAGCTGAGTTAGCAGCGCTCACTGATTAGTGAAGAAACAACTATCACAAAGTGACAGTAAAGAAATATTACTTTATGTGTTCTTAACAGGAAGTTTGTCTTTCATTTCCAGGTCTACTGTGTACGGCAGCAGAAGATGCGTGCCTGTCATCTCCTTGCAACAATGGCGGCACTTGTCTTGACCACTTTGGTGACTATGTGTGCCTTTGCCCCAAAGAAACAGTGTGGTATACAGGTAAAAACTGTGAGGACCTTTATGATGCCTGCATTGAAGCAACTTGCACCAATTGCACAAGCAAACCTGGAACTGGCAAGTACACCTGCCTCTGCCCGGATGGTTTCACAGGGCTCAATTGCACCCTGGGTGTTGATGAATGTCAGAGTAACCCCTGCCAGGGTAATAAGTCCTACTGTGTCGATGGAGTCAATAGCTATTCTTGCCACTGTCCAACTGGTTTTGGTGGTGAGCGCTGCCAGGATAATGTGACCAAATGTTCAGAGGAACCATGCCAGAATGGTGGCACCTGTACGGACATCCCTGACACTGGGCACCAATGCCAGTGTGCTGCAGGATACCAGGGGACAAACTGTGAGGAGAACATAGATGAGTGCCAGTCGGAGCCCTGCCAGAATGGAGCCATCTGTAAAGATGGAGTGAATGCATACCAGTGTTTCTGTGTGCCAGGATTTCAAGGATCCCGCTGTGATTTGGACATCAACGAGTGTGCCTCCCGACCCTGTCAAAATAATGGCACGTGTTGGGATGAGGTTGATCACTACAGGTGTGACTGTGCTCTAGGCTATAAAGGTGAGGAGATCTTTGAAGTAGATCAGGTTTACAACAGGCAGAGCTTTTAAAATGAGAGGCATAGTCCAGGAACTCTAAGGTACCGATCTTCATATGAACATATTTTAAATTTCTGGCTTTAACTGGCTGTCCTAAGATTATATTACTTTCCCAAATAAAAGTCCAATAAAATTTAATTTAATTTATATTGGATCATTTAACAGTAGCATTGTAGGAAATCATATTCCCCTTTATGTAGTGAGCCAGAAGTAGTCTTTGAATTTATTTAATAAATCTATTTATTAAATATTTCTGTACCAACTGTATTTCTTGTGATCTAATACCCCTATTATAATCATACCCCTTTAAATCACCTTTGTACTCCCAAATTAATAAAACACGAGGAAAACATGTAGGTGTAACATACACACAGGTACTGTTTAATAATTGTTTCAGATGGGACTCAAATTCTGGTCTTCTTTCTGGAAGTCATGCAGCCATGCCTCCTACCTCTGACAAAATAGCACTATGGAGCACTAACCCTGTATAACAGAAAATTACACTAAAGGAGCACCTCATATGTTAAAATGTAACCGAACTGTCCAGAACTGTCCAGAATTTGCTTATTGCTCAACAAAAATAATCTATGTTTAAAACTGGGGAGTTATGTCTAAACATTTCAAAGATGCTGGGGTAGATGTGGTGGTTGAAATATAAGGCAGTGGTACAGGGCAACAGTAGTATTAAGACTGTAGAGGGAGAGATGGGAAAATCGGCAGCTTAAATAGAGCTTAATTGGGAGAGTATATTTTGGAATCTGATGTAAAGAGAGCAAGGCATCTTATTGTTTATATCACACTGTAACACAGTAACACTGTAACAACTAAAGATGGTCTTGAGATCTCTTGGAACTCTGTAAAATAATTCTGGTGAGTAACCCAGAGATAGCTGTCTGCACAGCCATCCTCAAACTGCTAATCCAACTGCTGAAATGTGATTATTGTGGACATATATGAAAATGCATTGTGTCCTCTGCAGGGATTAACTGTGAGGTGGAGATCGATGAGTGTGAGGTTCATCCCTGTCAAAATGGCGCCACCTGCCGAGATCATGTTGCCATGTACTCGTGTGAGTGCATGGCCGGGTTCCAGGGGCAAGACTGCGAAGTCAACATTGATGAATGTGCCAGCTGGCCCTGTCAAAATGAGGGAAAATGCATCGATGGTGTGAACAGGTAGTATTTCTTTCAATGTATGTCATTCCATTAATGTGCTGCTCATCCCTAAACTCGAACTTAAACATGAACCATATCTCCATACTACAATGTAATGATTAGAGTTGTGGGTGGGGGGTGACCCTGACATGCCTAATTTTTCTACATGTAAAAAAATGTAACCCCCTACAAAGTAGTTTACTGTGCAAATGAGCTGTTTAAAGGAGGAAATAAAATAGATTCACTAATTATTCATTGCTTTTTAAACTGACAGCATTTTGTACTGTTGAAATGTGAGATCGATATTAAATACTGTGGAGGTATATGGCACAGCTGGCCAGTGATTTGATCATTTGATTGCATCACCTGTGTTTGAAGACAAAAACATGTGTAAGCATGTATTAACATGTAGTAAATACAAGTAGTAGTACATTGAATAGTTGTAATCATTTCTGCACAGTGTGGGCATTCATCGGTGCAACAGCACTACTGTCTCACATGTTTCCTAGCATGGCAGCAGCAGGATCACTGCTGCCTTTGGCATAAGAGAACTCTCTATTTATGATTGATTGAGTGCTTGCCTCTTCCTTGCAGGCATGTCTATGTTATAATGCTGGAGAAACAAATGTAGATTGAACATAATACTGCAATCAAACCTAATAAATCAACATAATGTTTTGACATAATTTAGCAGGATGAAGGTAATGACCAAAATATTTAAAAAAAAAAACTTGGACTGAAAAACAGAAGATAATCGGTGTTAGGAAGAGACTAATACATGTTAACATAAAAGTGCTTGGCCCGGTAAGGCCACTGTGTCAGGCAGCAGTGTGTTGTGTCTGCACACGACTGCATGGCAGACATTAAAGTTGATCAAGGATGGGAATTAATCCTCTTACTGTCTGTCATGGTCATGGTCATTAGACAGCTGTAGGTGCTGTGAATACCTGGTACAGTAAACTGTCTCTTAACAGCATGGAGTGAAGAAGACAAAGGATGTTGTATTTCACATTATGAGCATTAGTTTGGATATCTTACACTGAGTCAGAATTAAATCAGTGTAATAAAATAAGGAATCTTATATTCTCCTCTTACAACTGAAAAAAGTGGATTCATAAGAAATCCAAAGTGCCCGATAGAGTCAGTGGTTTTGATACTGCTACTCTTTGATCTGTCTGCATTTGTAATATTATTCAAATATGATATTATTATTCTATAGTACACAAAAAAAATGTTACCATTTGGATAGTTCAAAACATCAAAACATCAAATTTCATTGTTTCAGCTTGTCACATGTGAGGATGCACTCCATTTGTTTTTCTAAATTTCACTAAAATTTGTGTTTCGTGTATAATGTTGAGATCAAGTGGAGATAACAAGACCTTAAAGTTTTAAAAAAATGCACTCTGTCTCAACCAGCTACAACAATGCAACAGTAATCTAATGTATAGTATGGTAGACATGCTCCATCAGTCTAAGACTGGCTATCTTGTCTCTTCTAGCTATGCCTGTGACTGTCAGGGGACAGGCTTTGTAGGTGACTACTGTGAAGAGGATATTCTTGAATGTGCTTCTGACCCCTGCCAGAATGGAGCCACATGTTTGGAGGGGACCAATCAGTACAAGTGCCTCTGTTGGCCAGGTACATTGTGGTTCAACTTTAAGTATACTGTAAACCAACTCTCTCCATGGTTTAGGGCCTGGGTTTTATCACTACTCACCAAAAATGAAATTAATGCTAAAAAGTGAAAAAATAGAGCCATGGAAGCTGTGAGGTTTGCCTAAAGTGCAAAGCTACTATTCAACAGCAGGGAAATTCTTTAAAGTATGAGGACCTTTTCACAAAAAAGTGAAAATATTTTTTTAATATATTTAATAGATTCATATTTAATATTTTTTAGCTATTGTAAGACGAAGGCAATATAGCATAATGTTCTTATGGCCATGTACGTATGTTGATAGATGCTGAATATTATTATAAGGATAAGTATATAATGTATTTGTGTTTGCGTCCTAATGTCTGTGCGACCAGGTTACGAGGGAGACAACTGCCAGGTGGATATAGATGAGTGTCAGCAGCACCCATGTCACAATGGTGGCAAGTGTTTTCAACGCTCAGATGTCGTGAACTACAGAAGGCTTCCTGAACTCAGCATTGCTGTCTTCAGCTATGATGTGGCCGCTGGCTTCATCTGTCATTGTCTGCCAGGATTCATTGGTAAACCAGACTTACAGCAAGAACCACTTGAGTTTCTCTGTGTGTTACCTCATTGATGTGAAGGTGACATGGATATAAATATCACTGATATAATCCTCTTGCAGGAGACGACTGCTCTGTTAATGTGGACGAGTGTGAGTCTGCTCCATGTCAGCATGGAGGAAGCTGCCAGGATCTCATCAACTCTTATCAGTGTGTCTGTCCAGATGGCTTTACAGGTAGGAGAAACCTCTTATCATCAGTTTAGTTTTACCCCCTAACAAGTTGTGTTATCTCAGATGCTCTTCCTTCAGAGGCACAAAGTGGAGGCTGTTATATAATCTATCAAGACAGATGATATCAGTCCAAATGATTCTGTAGTCAGGCAAAACAAATGTTGGCTTTAATATGTTAGTTAGCCTCACATGGAACCAGTGTCACTAGTGGTGTCACAGTGGTGAAATGTGTGCTTGAGCCCTGCCTGCACTAAAAAAATCACTCCCTACTGTACCACACATGACAGCATCTCTTAAAAAAAAAACATTTTCCTTTTAAATATTTCTGTATACAAACCAATGTTTGGACTTTGTTTAACCTCATGGCCCTTGTTGGTGTGACAATAAAAATTTGAACTGAACAGTTCAAGCATCTTCATTAGAAGTCAGTGATGGATAACCTAGGACTCTCCTATGCCAAACAAAAGTGCTTTCAAACGACTGAAAACAACAGCACCCACATCAAGTGCCAATCTTCAAACCCAAAAATCTGGCCTGGAAGTGATGAGTTCAGCCAAAGGCTCTCATTAAGAAAACCTATTTGCTAACAATAATCTGACAATCTGATGTGGAATCTGCAATAGCACAGAGGAAAGGAGTGGATGAGAGGGCATATGGTATGGAGAAGCATAGCAGAAAACAACAAAGCCAGTAGAAGGTGCCATATGTCAGGCGTTCATCTTGGGCATTAAATGTGGGTCTCCTAAGAAATTTGTCAGGAGGGAGGGGGATTACAGCAAAGCTACTTAGTAGCCTAATTAAAGTCCAATGAATAAGGGACAATAAACAAGGCCCTTATCCACATGTCATATGTTATGTCACCCTATATCCAGGGTTTCCAGGTTTTTTTGTTCATATATAATTTACTTGAACAACAGTTTATTTTGAGGAGATCCACCACAGGTGGGTACAGGACTTCTAACTTAGAACAGCACAGTGCTGCACAAGGACACAAAAATGTTTTGTGCATAGGCCGACTGTGAGCACCCTTTTCCTTTACATCAGTTACACTTGCACCCATTCTGTTTTGTGTAATTGGTGTGTAGTTTTTTCCGTGCTTCTTGCAACACTTAACTGATGTTCTTTTGGACTCTTCCTTTTTTTGAACTGGGATGATAGATCATCTGTTGAAGGACTTCTTACTCTTATTGTGGTTGAAAATAGCTCCTCGTGACTGTGGCTGAAATAATTGTCCATCCTATACATGTCAAATACTGCTATCTTGTCAAAGCCCCTGGTATCTCAGAAATATGAACACAGTATCCTGGGTGGCTGTGGCTCAGAAGGTAGAGCAGGGCACCTACTAATTGGGCAAGATACTGAAATCAAAGTTGCTCCTGATGTGTTCATTGGAGTGTGAATGTTGGCTAGAATGCACTTACATGGATGAATGAAACATGTACAAAGCTCTTTGAGTGTTATATAAATACTGTTCTTTGTTGCAAATTAAGTTAAGAGGTGCAAGACTTTAACTGATTAATCATTATTTTGAAATCTTTAGAATTTATAGCAGAAAATGTTGACATTGAGACATTTTTATAGATTTTATAATGAATTTATAAGGAATAAATTTTTTTCTATATGTTCTCTCAGCTCTCCTGAAGTTTCTCTTTGGCATCTTTATCTTTTCACAGTTTCTTCAGAGTGCTTTTATTGGACTGTGTACATTAATTATTTTAATAGGAAGAATATGGTGAATAATTTGAGAAATTGCATTACAGAAATTCTCTGTCATTTCATCACATGATGACATTAGTGGTACATGTACATGATGCTTATTGACAAATTGGTGTCTATATGTCTCGACAGATAAATAATAAACTTCTGAAACTATGAACTAAAGATCAGAGGTAGCAACGTCTAGAACATTTGTGTTATGTTTAAAATCAAAAGATTTCAATAAAGCGATAAACTGTTTAGATTGCTGCTGTTGTTATTGTGTATTGTGTATATACAGCCAAGTCTCAGTCTAGGACACTGATATATAGTCAATAGTAGGACTTATAGAATTAATTACCAAAAAAAGACTTAAAAATCAGATAACTGTTAAATGACAAAGATTTACAATTAAAATAGTTTTTACATATCACAGAAATCTGACCTGTTTTTTTTACTGGCGCAGTGTTCAAAACTATAGTTACTGCAGTGGGTGATTTTTAGATGTTGCGAGTGTCATCAATCCAGGTTTAAGTAAGAAGCATGTCCAGTTCATTGCTAGCAATGATTTTGCTGTGGGTTTAATGTATACAAGAGCAGAAGGTCTTTGAGTTCTTGCTAAACAAAATTAAATATAGATATATATTGTATATATTATTATACAATATATTGAGTCCAGTCCTTTTCAAACCTGGCCCACACACCTAAACATTGAACATGCAGCACCTCCTGCTGGCTCTTTCCAGGAAGTACTTGCCACTAGTGAGTATCTACAGTACAAACCAGTTCATGGAGCAAGGAGGGGACTGCAGCACAGCATTCCTGTTGTCATACACTGACAGGAGCCAGCTGGAGGCTGGAAGCTAATCGCTTTGATAGGGCTGAGCTGCAGATAGGAGTAGGAGTATAGGGTGTGAGTGAGGAAGGAGGAGGGGGAAGGAGGAATTCACAGACTGATGGAGGAGGGAGAAAAAAGACAGAAGAAAAGGTGGGCAGGGCTGTTGTAATCACTTCTGCCTGTCTGCCTGGTACAGAGTAGAGAAGAGGAGGCACCTCTGGTTTATGTGTATGGAAAAGAGAGTGAGAGAGACAGAGAGAGGGGACTTGGTTATGTCACTTCACTCATCCATTGTGAGGAGTGTGTTGTCCATTGCCTGAGTGGGTCATGGAAGAAAAGAGGTTGATGCTGCTGCTGTGCTGCTGCTGTGGGCCCTGGTGGGTAACAGGTACGGTATGATGCAGCACTCTTTCATTACATAGAAAAGATTTGCATAGAGATGCATGGTGTTTATGAGAGTGGAGCATTGGCAGACTGAAGGAGCAGCTTTTTGAACACCTTGGGTTTAGAGTATTTCAGAGGACTAGGTTAATGCAAGTTGACTGCTGCTGGTGAGAGTTAATATCGTCAGACGATGCTCTGACCACCAGGCAGACTTTATTTCCAACACAGAGGGTCTGTGTTGTACACAGCTAACAAATGCAATGTTTAAAGGTTCACTTGATGCAGTCAACATGACAGTCACTAAGTTAATTGTGTTAGGGGAGAGTGAAGATCTTATTGTTGTCTAATTGTTAAATTAACAGCTATTTCCTCAGGTCATTTCCTCATCTGTATATCGCACTAGAAAGCTCATCCCTTGTCTTCATCTGCATGTGTGCTTCACAGACTTGATATCTACGAGATTTAAGTCATGTTGTTAAACTCGCTAGTAAAAATTGGATCCATGTGAATGTATTTTTAGCATGGGAAAGCTGGACAAGTGTTGCTGAAGTAAGCTGCAGTAAGTGACACTAAATCTCAGTTTTCCTCATGCAGGTGTACACTGTGAGGTAGACATCAACGAGTGTGACAGTAATCCTTGCAAGAATGGTGCCACCTGCGAAGATGCTGCCAATTCCTACAGGTGTCACTGCCCTGTGCTGGAGTCTGGCCATGAGCCCTGGGGTGGGCGAGACTGTGACGTCAGGCTCATTGGCTGCCGGCAGCACCAGTGTCAGCACGAAGCAGGCTGTGTCCCTGTTTTAATCAAAAATGGTGAACACAGCTACACCTGTGTGTGTCCTGCTGGCTGGACAGGAGATCACTGCAATACTTCCAGCACCTTCTCCTTCAACTCAGAGGGTTACATCCATATGCAGTTGCCTGTTTTCAAGAACAAGACAAAGCCAAATGTTCTACACATGCAGCTTCGATTCAGAAGTACACTTCCTGACATGGTGCTATACTACCGAGGAACTGTGGAGAACTTTGTCTCTCTTGAGCTTGTCGAAGGCTTCCTCCAAGCAAAGGTAAAATCAGGGAAGGTACTGTGGGCCATTTACCCAGGCCTAGTCAATGATGGAGAATGGCACACAGTAACCGTGACCATGGATGAGAGATTGGTTCTGGCTGTAAAAGGACCCGGCTGTGAGGAAGGATGCCAGGTAAAGAATGAGGGTCGAAACCAACTGATCTTCCTCCAATCCAGCTCCTTCCAACAGCTGTATATAGGAGGGACACCACAAAAATATGTGGGCAACTTGTCCAATGGAAAGGCATTCGTTGGCTGTATGGAAGACTTTCACGTTGACTATAAGCTGCTGCTGCCTCAAGATCTCATAAGGGAGGAGAATATGGGCTTGGAACTGGGATGTACCAAACAAGACTGGTGTCATGATGACCCATGTATGCAACGTGGACAGTGTGTGGATATGTGGGTCAGTGCCAGCTGTCAGTGCCATCGACCATACTATGGAGAAAACTGTGAAAAAGGTAGGAGTACACATCTCACCTCTGCTTTGACAGAAAAAAAATATGGTTCTCTGGATAAATTACTTTGTGACTACAGAACAGGGAAGAACCTCTTAGATTTAGTAACTCAACACACAAAATCCAAGGTGCCTTAGGGTTATGGTTAGATTCTCTCCCTTTATTTGGAAATTTTACCTATTGGGTATAATTAAATGGGGAATCTTACTGTGAACAAAAAGAGACTTGATTCAAAATGTTACAGCTTCTTCTGCTTTTTTTGGCTGCGGCTAACAACCTTAATGCAACACCATTTGTAAAAATGGTTTGGAAGTGATCTTGTGGATGTTAAGAGGTTACAAGTAACAGCTTTAATGCTAGCTGCAGCTTAGTTAACAGCCATATGTTATAGGATCGACAGACGGATCGGTGATACGGCTGCAGTGATGTGGACGCTGTACCAGTCTGTTATGTTGAAGAGAGCTGAGTGTAAAAGCAAAGCTCTCAATTTACCGGTCGATCTACATCTTTACGCTCACCTATGGTCACGAGCTGTGGGTGACTGAAAGAACGAGATTGCGGATACAAGTGGCAGAAATGGGCTTCCTCTGAAGGGTGGCTGGCCTCTCCCTTAGAGGCGGCGACCCGGCCCCGGATAAGCAGAAGAAGATGGATGGATGGATGCTATAAGAAGCAAATATTCCATTCAAACCAAAAGCATTGAAAAGTGACTCCCAAGGTTATATTAAGCAAATTCACCTCTTGCCAACTAAGAGTAATTGCCACCAAAACTAGAATTGCAAGAGGCAAAATATGACTGATAAAGGCAAGATTTTTTAGTTAGTTTTTTTTTTTTCACCTTTCAACAGCTCAGTAAAACAAGCAGAATGTTGTGGCTTCCTTTAAAATGATAATATCTGTCAAAATCTCTGTTTAAAAATGTATTGTTCAAGCCCAGGCCTAGACACAACATTGAAAAATGGTTTCTCATTGCAGTGGCAGAATAGCATTCAGTACTTCTTGGTGAAGCTGGGTATTGTTCAATATAGTTTCTGTTGGAGTTGATTGTTGTTGTTGTGAATTTGCACTATGGGAATAAAATAAAGTAATAAAATATGAAATTTATTCACAAAGCAGTTAATGTTTTTTTTTTTTTTTTTAATTCATTTTTTTTGGTTATGTTTTTTTTATTTTTTAAAAAAAAAAAAAAAAAAAAAAAAAAAAAAAAAAAAAAAAAAAAAAAAAAAAAAAGAAATAATTTTTTTTTATATTTTTCTCTTTTTTTTTAAAAAAAAAATTTTTTTTTTTCCCCCCTCTTTTTT
>VURO01038113.1:6191-19216 GCA_015108175.1 Pelvicachromis taeniatus
TATATATATATATGGCTACACCCTATCAGAGAACATGCAGGTCAGTGTAAAAAAACAAACAAAACAAAAAACACCTGACCACATCAGCCATTTAATTTAGCCATTAAAGCTTTTACACTTCTAATTTCCTGAAGTAATGACATGTGACTCAGCAAATGCATAACAGAGATTGACAGCTTGATGCCTTTAAGACAGAAGAAGTCAACATTATGTATTTCACTGCCACAAAGAACCAAAAATGGGAACAAACTTTGTCTTAACTAATTGATCAAACATTTGAATGGTAATTAAAGGTGCAGGCCTATAGCAGTTTGTCTAATTGAAGCTAAAATTGCAGCATGTTTATTTAATCTAATTGTTGCTGAAGCTGCCTTCATGGGACAATTGAAAGTAAGGGGGATTTAGGATGCTATTTCCCAACTCAACTCCTGACCCAGAAGAAAATATCAGTGGAGGAAAGTGAAATATAACACAGCTCACCCCCAGCTCCATCTTTGTGAAATCATTTTTCGGGCACTAAATGGCACATTGACCCACACCACCTATGACCCTTTTTTGAACTCCAACAGTAGCTGCAGATATACCTTATCATGTAAAAGAGAGAGGAAGTTTCTCATAACTTTAGAAATAAACTGAAGAGGCTGTTCATTAGAACACAAGAAATATCTAACCATTAACCCTTTTTTTTTTTTTTTTTAACATATATAGTATAGTAATTTTAGCCTTTCAGCCCAGTGAAAAATCATGTAGTTTTAGAGTTGTTCTGGAACACCATATTGATATTCAGGCAGGAATAGAATTCAATATGTCATTCCCAAACATTTCCTACAGAGAATCACTCCTTTCTCTATAATTTCCATAGAAATTTTGTGTGCAAATGCGGTAATAGACACATTTATAACATCAAAAGGATTCAATTTTCTTTTCAATCACATAACAGTATGAATAGCTTTTTCCATTGAATCTAACAACGAGAGGCCATTACCACATGCTAAAGGATGGGTTGCCGCCACTTGCTTTTATGAAAGTGTGTCAAACAATTTTTCATGTCTCACATTTGTTCTAACCAAACGGGGCCTGTCAAACAGGTTTATTTCTAATTTGTCAGGCGGAGGTCATTTTTACTTTGAATTGGTGTGTGCAATCATCATTGATACATATATAGTCTATATCTGCAAGTACATTTTTATTGTACAATCTTATTTTTTGTCTCTTCAATACATTAACTCCTCTCCTAAAGGCTCCATAAAGCACTGCGATGACAACTAGATTCTGCTAATTGCGGCTGGTAAATTATTTGGAAATGATGACACGCAAAGCAAGACTGTGATTGCTACACACAGAGCGTTTTGCTGGCTGGAGATATGACCAGTGTTCAAATAGATGGGTGATAAAAGCAAATATTTTCACCTCAATCGTGTAATGGCTCAGTTTGGAGCACTTTGTAGAAAAAGGGTTGCAGTAAATGGCTGGAAAGGGGTGAGTTCCTCATCTTTCAAGCATATTGTCGCCGGACCGTTCCATTCAGGCTTTTTGTGCTGCCGTACTGGAATCAATTCACATGAAGCAAATATAAATGTATGCTCAACATGTTTAAAAAAGAAAAAAAAGGAGCCAGGATATGAACTGAACTGCTTTAGTATGGAGTCCGTTTTAAACTAACTGCAGTATAATGCAGCCTCTATAACTGCAAAACAACTCATTCTACAGTCGCACACTAGAGAGAAAAAAGATGCGTCTATTTAATTATATTCATTTACTTATTAAAAACAATAACATTGAAGTTGCTTTCAAAGAGGATGAAGCTCAACAATTTAAAGACAGCAACACAATACAATTCCATTGCAGGTCAGTGTGTTTCATCGTAGCACATTTTGTCACGCCAAGTTTGTCTTAAAGTGTTTCGAAGCATTTAAAGCAGCGCAATTCAATCTGTAGCTGAAAAGACAAAAAGTATGCACTCCACTTCATTTTTTAATACCCTGACATGAAATGAGAAACAAGCCATAAGTGCAAATGCTCTGGTTTCACCTTTGGTGCTCATGATGCTCATCTTTGACCCATATTTCCTCCATCCTCTTGATTATCAGCTTCCCCAATTAAGGCAAAACTATTCAGACAAAAAATGATAAAAAGAAGAAAATATCTTTAATACTTAATGGAATAGATGTCACTATGTAAGAGCAATTTCCCTCTACATAAACAGCAAAATACAGAAAATAAAAACACAGAAGCGCTTATATATTTTTTAAAAAAAATCAATGGACCTATATATATATTTAAGTTTTATTGCTTAAATTTGGCAAAGCTTTAAATACTGCTACACAACATGTAATATCAGCTCCAGCAGCAGTAATCTAAATACAGTGGTCAGAAGTAAGGGAAGCTAGCAGAGGTGTTCTTTTTTATTACTATCATGATTTTCATCTTTGTTTATAAGTTTGGTGTTCGTAAGCATTACTCTGCTGACTCTCTCGGCCCCTTAATTGATGTAAGAGCCGAACAAGTAAAAAATCTGAATTAAATTCAAATATCTCAGGTGTAGATATATATTTCCTCACATTTTTGTTCATTCGTTAATCCCATGCAATTGATTCTGATAAATCTACAGAAAAGCACGATCATTGCATCATCATTGTTCACATGCTCACATTCACATGTCAGCATGGCTCAGACTCTTTCATCACCTATGGACGTCTCTGCTTAGACATTATTTGCATTCTTTATTTGATTGAACAAGTCACTGAATAGGAATAAATGTCAAAACTTATTGATAAAGGGCAACGCAACTTAAAGACAAGCTGTGATTTATAGATGTTTTATTCAATTGAATTCAATTTTATTTATATAGCTCCAAATCACAACAACACTTGCCGCAAGGCTCTTTATGTGCTAAGGTAAAAACCCTACTATAATACGAAGACAACAGAGAAAATCCCAACAATCGTATGACCCCCTGTGAGCAAGCACTTTGGCAACAGTGGGAAGGAAAAACTCCCTTTTAACAGAAAGAAACCTCAGGCAGAACCAGGCTCAGGGAGGGGCGGCTATGTGCCGCCGCAGGTTGGGGTATGTGAGCAATAATAGAAGAGAGAAGGCTTGAAAATCAGCAACAGCTATAAATGCTGTGTGCAGCACATCAGTTTCATACTCCATATTGGAACTATGTTAAACTCCACGGTCGTCCATTTTTAAATAAATAAATATCTCAATAGCCATGTTAAATACTGTGGGGTTTGCACCTTCCAACTAAAGGTCAGCTGCTGAGATCCACTTTATATAGGATAAATAAAAATTCTGAATGGTGGCGTATGATGGAAATACCAGTGTATACAAGTCAGTGTTACCATGTTGTGGGATGATCTAATTGAATATTATTATGACAGTGATGTATAGTGTTTATATTCGTTTTTCATTGTTCTTTAGCAAATGTTTTTAGGACATACTCGAGGTAAGCTATTTTTTTTTTCATCTTTCAAAAATATGTTTAGAATTTTTAAACAGGAAATGTGTTATTTCTACTTTAGTTTGCTATTTTTGGTTTGCTCTGCCCCACGAGAGCATGTTTCTTGAACGCTCACTGGAGCTCTCAAGAAACATGAGTGCCATAGCATCTGACAGCATGTTGATTTTAATTCTCATAGTAGAGACAGGGGAGGTACTTCAGGGTGGATAATTGTATCTCCGGTCTCCTGCATGCTGCTTATTATTGATTCATAAAGAACAGAATGAACTCCTTGTAAAGGTATGAAAATGCTTTTAAATGTCCATTCTCCTCTCCTAAAATCACGGATGCAGCTATCTGCTTTTGTCACTTCCAGTCCTGCGCTCTGCCAGCTTAGCTTTTAGGCTCTGGCAGGCAGAATAGAGCTTATATTTAACAAAGCTGACAGGCTGGACAGTAATGCAGTTGTCTGGGCTTTTATTTCTTACTTGGGATTGGATTTTGAAAAGCTGTAGCACATTAGAATGAAGTACCAGGAGGAAAGTTGAACTGCAGCAGTTTGTACCCACTGCAACAAATAAAACCTAGTTCATTTTAAAAGGTTTTATTTAAAAAATTCGGTTGATATTCTGCAAATATTCAATATTCAGAACAATTTGCCTATTATAGTGACCTGCAGTTTAACTTGAATGAACAGCTGGTTCATTTCACTATGTTGAATATCAATAAACAGAAAAGAAATATCTGAAGTTCTTGAACGGGACACCAAAGGTTGCAGTGGCAAAAAAAATGGTCTCCAATGTAGTCCTTCTTATACTGTTATGATATATTGTTATTGGCATAATCTTATTATTATACTTATTATAATCTTATTTTACCCTTTAATATGAAGTTAAATGTTAGTTTTAATTTATAAAATTTGGCACATTTATGGCATCTTTTTAAATGCAATGAGAAAAAATGCCCTCATGAAGCTGGACATTTAACTTAAGTTAAACCCTGAGAGAGAAATATTACTATTTAATATTACTGTTATCAACTACATAATATGCGATATGATTTATCATGTTTAGGGATGGTACAAAATGATTCAAAACTGCAATGTTGGTTGGATATAATACTGGACTATTTTGGCTGATGCTAATGTTTTTTGTTGGGTTTTTTTTTCGAGTGTCTTCGTATGTAGCATGAAATCAAACAAATCTTCACTCAATTTGTTTTAACCTTCATATAGGTTCGGTTCAACTTAAATCACACTACTTTTAAACATTTAATCAATGTAAAACTGATGTGACATAAAAAAAAAAATGCTCATTGCCATCAGTAAATGTCATCCACAAGGGCATAAGATGCTGGAACTATGACCAATAAATGGGTGCAATGCTGTGGATAAACTCTTACTGGTGCTGTTTTTTTTTAACTGGAAAATTAAGAAAATTATTTTATTTGGGGGTTTTTTGTTCATTTGTTTTTGCTTTGTTTTGTCTTTTTTATGTGTGTTTATTATTGAAACATAAATGTTACCTTGCATATGCAAGGTAACAGTAAATTGTTTACAAACAATTTACTGTTTGTAAATTGTAAAAATAAATAAATAAATAAATAAGGCATAAGTCATTATTGCTGTTCCAAACCGAGACGAGACGTCCTTTTCTCTCGGTGTCTGATGGGATGGGACAGTTCTTTTCTCACATGCTGTACAATGAAAACCATGTCTGTGACAATGGCAGAGAGAACTAAAGATTTAAAAATGTGGTTTCATACATAATCCTTCAAAACAGCTGATAAAAGTCCCTCACAAACAGGATGAAATACTGAGATTCATCTGCCTACCTCTCAGTATTTCTCATCCATCCACTTGTCCACACTTAAAGTCAAAGGTCCCGTGGGGGACAAGAGGCTATCCCAGCTCTCATAGGGCAAGAGACAGGATACACCTGGGACAGGTCGCCCATCTGTCACAGGGCTTTCAAAGTGCCTCAGGTGTGATAACATAACTTTATTGTCTCACATAAGGCGAAAATCACCCTGAATCAAACAACTGCTGCATCAAAAATCATACATCTGAATGGGCATGCAGGCCTTAGAATAAATAATGATTAATAAATCATTAAAAACTATTAATCTCAAAAACCTCTCCACTTCTCCATCATTTAGTCACAAATTACTAATTTCTCAGTTTAACTAAGAGAAAAACAAATGAATATATATCGAGGTTATACTTACATGAGGGGACCCTTTAACTCCTACCAGAGTTCATCTAAACAAACTCATAATAACAGATGTCAAATAAAAAATCTGAACTGTTAAATTTCCATATTATGAATACTAACAGTGTATAGAGTCCACATGTGCATTGAACTAAACATGAGACAAAGCTTAAAGGTCGTTTCAACATCATCTGAACTGTTGCTATGATATTTATATTTTCAGTTTCAAAGCACTTACCAGTGAAGATTTTGGGTTTCTCAAGCTAAATTCATCGAAGATGAATACATTGGTAGATGAATTACTATTTTTTTTCTCAGGTGAAATAATGCCTTAACAAAAGTAAGTAACTTCATTTTGACCACAGCCATTGATCGCCAAGCACGTCATCTTTAAGCTCTTTATGCCCTACATATATAATTTCACTATTCATTTCAACACAAACATGCCCAAAGTGTTCAAACTGAAATTCCATTTCATGTTACACAACACAAAAGCTTTATTTTCGATGAGTTATGGTATGAATTTTTGCAACAGATTCAAGTCTAAGACAGTTAATCAATACTGATGTTATTTATGTCTGTAAAAGCGTTTATACTACAAAAATAAGGGTTAAATACAAAAGATGTTATTTATAGTTAATGTCAATTAAGCTTTGTTATATGATTTTACATTTAAAATCAATACCGCCAAACAGAAGGCTGAGAGCTTATGTCAAAGGGCCCTTCTGTTGTAAAAGCATTGGTTTTACTGGTTACCCTGAGTTGAGGGGATAGACATTCTGATTGCCAGGCAGCTGGTCCACTTCACATTCACTTATGGGGGACACCCCCAAAAGCAAGCCCCGAGATGCTGACAATGTCCCCAACTACAGCTGGAAGCCATCAGGATGAAAAGTTTAGACTATGGGCCTTCTCTCCCCGGCTAAACAATCCATGTGCCAAAAGCCGGTCTGGTCTTTGGGTAGACAGTCTTTTATTTGCAAATGTAAATCTGTGATTTAATTTGTTTTCTAAATGTGTTCTTCCCATTTTCCACAACTGTAGAAACTGGACAAATGTTTTCTCTAAGTCAAACCCCTATTACTTGAATTTAACCAACTGAGGGACATGTCATGAAAATACATGCTACACAAATTGATTTTATTCTCTAGACGATTTCAATTGCTTTGATTATTTGACTTGACCTGGGGCCACCTTATGTGACCAATGCTAATAGTCCATTTCAGACCAAACATTCCTAACAACCCTAAAGTTTCCTCTGGCCTGAAGTAAAGTCATTAAATTGGGTAACTGCAGGATTTCTAGAATGAAGGATTAAAAATAAGAAAAAAAAAGAAACAAGAAACAGATAAGTAGTTTTTTTTTGAATGGTATGAATGAGAATAGCCAACAACAATTGCTTCAATAGGGAAATAGGAAATTACTAAGTATCTTCTGCCTGGTCCATTAATGTGGCTGGGACATGAACCAAGACTTCCTGAATTGACAGGAAGCCATACACATGTTGCCACTGACTGATGGAGTGTGTACAGGAAAAGGGCGGGGCTGGTGGAGGCTTGTGGACCTGGCATGCCCAGACAAAAACATTGTGTGATGAGCGCTACTCAGTGTGTTTAGAGCCTGGGATGGCCATTCATCCACACCAGTCAGGCCTCCATGGCAGTGATTAGCATTGTCATCCTCATTTCCAGGCCCTCTATGCAGATGGCCCGCATGCTCGAGGTGCCAATGAAAGAGTGGCTGTTCTCCCTCACATAATCACTCTCTGGCCTCTGCTCTCATCTGTCCTCTTTATTTCCATAAAAAGAATTCTTGGAAAATTTGTATGGCCGTTTTTATGTTCCTTCATTATAGCTCTGGATTATCAAGAACAGCCTTGCCAGCGCCTGTGCTCTGATGAATGTTTCTGGGTTACTGGTGACGCAATTGTGATGCTTCTTTTGAGTCACTCATATTGGCACGGCCAGCATTTGATCTTTTTAATCAAGTAAAATCAGTTTTATGCTGCAATATAAAAACACATAGCTGTAGAAGATGACAGTTTAGCGCAGCCGAGGGAGAGGTCTGATCAGCACACTGCCTGGGGCACTACAGAGCTGCCGTGGGCTCTCAGCAGCCCTCTGTAGATACACACAGCAATTAGGCCCCACTATGAGGCCTGTGGAGAAGAAAGTACTGGAGACAAACAGGATATGGCATGTCAGTTTGATACCATATCACCACGCACAAACGTCTGATAAACTCATTTAGAACCTTTGACAACAACCTTTGACTTGTCTCGCATGGCCTTGTTTTGCCCATCTCCTCTGCTTGGCTCTCCTCAACCTTCCTCTCATCTGAAAGCCAAGATGATAGGCCTAATAATTAAAGCAATTCTGTATGGGCTGGAGAGCTCCAAAGCATCTGTGTGTGTTAGACTCCTGACATGATACAGAGGGACAGCACAACTATTAAATATCCATCATGCCACGCCACATCAGTTCTAATGCCATCAGAAACACATGACTACGTCGGCTAAGTCCCCCTTCCATCCACAATGATTAAAGGAGTCTTTAATTTCAAAGACAAATAAAAAATGCAGGATCATTTTATCAAAAATGTAAATGACCTGTCTCTTTGCATGACAGTTAACAGCGACAGAGCAGGCGCTAATACGAAAGTCTGTATACTACAGTGAACACCAGCACACGTCCACATAGTAGCCATTACTCTCATAAGATAGATGTGTCCTCTTCACCTTTTGTTTTCATCCAATGCAAAAAGGTTTACAGGGAGAAAGAGCACAAAGTATGCTGTCACACCACTGACTGACAATGAAGCTATGCAATAACGCCAGTAATTGTTCCTCTGTAGGTTGTTAACAGGACTGTTATTTGTATATTGGGTTTCCATAAAAGACTGAAAGTCTACATAATTTGAAGCAGGTTAAAAATCATACTAATCTCGTCACTACAATGTTTTCCACATCTTTAATATGCAGATGTAAAATTTGTGATAAGCCATTAAATTCCTATACTCCCACTAAGATCCAAGGAAAATATATTCTCTGTCTTTAGCCATCCTCAAAAAAATACCATGTCACTGAACATGATGAAAGCTTTGTTTCGAGAAAACAGTAATATTATTGTCTCTTGTGAGATCTGATCTCCATGAGACTCCCTATTAAAAGATAAATAAATAAACAAAATAAATAAATGTAGCTCTATGTGAGGGTTAAGTACACGCAAGTTATTTTACTTGGCTTAAAATGACACTTGAATTTGACGGTGCATGCACCTAAGTGTGCAGGAACCTTTTGGGGGTGTCAGAATTGGCTCACATCCAGTTGCAGCCCACCACCTCCATTGCTCTCATGTTTATGCAGGGAAAGACTGAACTCTTTTGATTCTACAGTGAAGCTTTTGATTTGGAAGTGAGTGTCTGCTGGCAGCCTTTCAACACTGCACCTCAGGTTCACGCTTTCACTAATCAAGCTCAGGTGGGGCATGGGATGGGCGTGAGTGTAGATGACACAAACGTATGAAGCTGGTAAAAGGATTATTTGAGAGGCTTGAATACATTTTTTTCAGTTGAGACAGTTTTCCATAGTCCCACCGCTTGTCCTGTGTTACCCCCGCAACACCTTCCTTTATGTAACTGCTGTTTTTGCCAAACAGAGGTACTGGAAGAGTGATGAATAATATTGCTTACTCACATAAACTGCATTGAGATACACAACTTTAAAGTCTTTTTCCCCACAACAACATCAGGACATTTCTTTACTTTGTAAACAACTCCATACTTTCCAAATTTTCTTTAAAGTTTCTCCAAAATTTTACAAATGAAATTGCTTTTGACAAAAGCTTTCTTCTGGATAATGTCAGGAGAAGGATGGAGGTATTTGGTAAAAATATTTTGAAGCTTATTAGAGTAATCAATTAGGACTATATTAGTTAGGTAAGAATTGGGATATTAACTAAATATTATTTGAGGGTTTTACAATTTCTGGTTTTCTTTTAGGAAAAAAATGACAATAGATCAAATTAAATTTGTTATTTACACTACAACACTTACTGGGGTGATTACAAGTGCATGAAGATCAGAAGTTTTACTTGAACTTAAAATGCTTACTCATGAAATGTTAAAGGAAGTCAGTCAAGACTTTGTGTCTTTTCTGCTTTTTATTTGTTTTACAGCTCTCCCTCTAACCAATATCCCCAATGTGAACACGTCTACACCAAAGTAACTGTGCCATTTTTCTACCTCTGACATTCAAACAAAGTGTCCTGCAAAACAGTCAGAAGAAAAGGAAAGGTGTAATGAGTAGAGATTTTAAGAGATCTACTGTAAAATGATTTTTAGACTTTGGTGTTACACTTTCTAACAACATTCTAGCGTATGAACGTCTAAATTGATGCAGCGTCACTCATACAGCAGTTTTGTTTTGTCTTTTTTGGCCAGAAGTCACATGCTTTGAAAGATTTCTTGGTCAGTAAAAGCACAACTTGACTTCAATAATTTACTTTAATTGCCCCCATCTTTAGGAGAGATACAAAAATACAAGCTAAAAATTGCTCTGATATAGCCTGCTCCTGCTTTTCAGGCATCAAGTACACGCAGATCTTTAATTAGCTGCAAAGGTGAGTTTTTACCACATGGTTCCAGGAGTCAGTGATAAGCTGACAAAAGTACATTATGACTTAATGTTTATTTACTATTATTTTTTAGTTAATGAAAAAAGCAACGTTTGAAGAAGAGCTCATGTTTTAAGTTGCCACAGGGCATGCAGTGAATTCCAAATTATACACAGCTTGGATTCAGCATTAATGCAGCACAAGTATGGTCAAGATTTGAACGCAGCTTCCAAGAATATTTAAAACTTGTGACTGTAAAGCTTTTATATTTCCATCACGTCCCACAGCCCAGCTCTTCTTTCTGTCATTACCATGCATCCCTGTTTTCTCAAGTTTGAATTCACATGGCCAATAAAAAGAGGCATTAATTAATAATTCCAAATTCCCCATCAAGCAATATCTTCACTTACAATAATGCGATAAACACAAGAAAAAACCAAAAAAAAACTGCTATGCAGATTGGTGTATTATATTGAAGCTGATAATCTCTATCCCTCACAAAAGCATACTGATGCAATCATTAGTCGTGCAAGTAAGAATTCAGGTGCCATATACTACTGATTGGGGTTGTGAAGAAATTAATGCAAACAGTCCCATGTAGAGGGCGGCACATGGGGTCAGATACAAGGGAACTGTTATTGAGGAGGGTCCCTGACTACATTAGCCAGCACCTCACCTAGAGATCCCCCAAATGATCTACTGAGCCTGTCAACTACACGGTGGGGGTGAGGGGTGCTGGGTCTCAAGTCAGTTAACATGACGAGAGAGCCATACAGATAAATCACAATTCACTCAGGGAGCAGTCACACTCAGGGAATATGTCACATTCAATGACATATTCACTGGTTGGCTCTACAGCTCATTTGATAACGCTCTTGCCACGCCATTCATTTCTCTGAAGGATGAAAGGGAGGCTGAAAATGTCATCAGCTCACTGAGGCAGGGATGCCAGTGACTCAGAATAAAGAGGGAGGGAGGTGCCTCATAATTAATTAAGTTTTTTTTAACCCCGCTACAGCCAAAGAGACATCCCACTATTTTCCGGGGGTCTTTCAATTAGACATGCGTTGTAATTAAATGCTGTGTCACAGTGTTGTTGGAGCTTGCCAGATTTATGTCCCGGGATAAGTTACTGCCATTCATTATGATGATGGATAGCACAGTGTAAAAGGAATATTGTTAAGGTCCCTGTAGGAAAGCCGTAGCAATTGCATAATAATAGAAATATCTCTTATTCTTGTCACCTCTCACGTCCACAGCACTGAACATGTTGTATTTCAAACCAAGGCCAACTAAACAAAACAAAACCATTTTGTCAAACACTTAAACAGCAATCTGTGAAAATTAAAACTACCACATCAAGTTAGTTTTATATATTATAGCTTTGCACATTTTTTATGTGTCAAGACATAAATAAACACAAAAAAATTAATTGTCCTGTTCTTATAAAATACCCAAACTACAGAAACTGCACTGTTTGCTACTTAGATTTGACATAGTTTAAAATAAAGCAGACTCTTCTTCCCTGAACTCTTTTTTTTTTTTTTAAGATGACAGAAAGGCTTAGTGTGATGCCAGAAATGCCCGAAAAATTGCTAGTGCAAGGCAGAGACACTCATCTCTGTTATGTCTGCAGGACATGGTGTTGTCGTCTTGACAGCACAACTTTTGTGTTAGATGTACTTTCAAGTCTAGAATGCCCACCTCACTTCAGAAAAGCCCATGGTCTTCAGTGTCTCACTGTATGAGATCACACACACCGAGTTGTTTTACTTTGTCTAGATGGTGTAAATCACAGGAACACTGTGTACTTTGTACAAGCCTTTCTGTCATAGATCATATTCGTGTGGATATATATATATAGAGAGAGAGAGAAAGAGTGTTTACAATGAGATACAAGTAATATATGGTCATCTACAAGTTCGACGCAGTGTGTATGAGTTTAACCCTTTCATGCATGAATTATGACAACCTCAATCAGGATTTATTTCTTTAGTATTTTTATTCATCTTTAGACATGGAAAAAAAGATTTTTCAACTTCTTTTTTTTTTTGTACTTTTCAAAGAGTTTTTTTTACATGTCCACTTAAGTGGACGACATACGTTTTGACTTATGGCAGACGTATCAGTGTCCAATGTAGTGGTTTATGTGCAAGTATACCATCAACACTGACACAAATACAAGAAAACAGTCTTTGAAAATTTACAGCCTGTAAGATGTTTCTTCAATACAGTTATTTAACTGAGCTTTTTAATGTAGCTTATTGCACAGACTTTTAGAAGTGTTGTGCTGACACGGATAACTGATGTAGTAGATAACAAACGTCAATCCTTTTTTTTCTAGAATAAGAAAAAAAGGCAGTTTATATTGTTATATAGTGCATTAAAACACAACTTACTGTATGGCTCGAGTGAAAGCTTGTTCATAACACAAAAATGATATTTGTGACTTATGGGTGGGCGACTGGATAAATATAGTGGCTTCTAGTGATTGGCAGAGCACACTGAAAATGTTTTGCATATTTGTACTTCTATTTTAGTCTGCCGCCTTCTGTATTAAATACAACCAATAGTCAAACTTAGACTACTTAAGACTACAAGGTTTCTTGCTAGGTTGGATGGATGGATGGATGGATGGATGGATGGATGGATGGATGGATGGATGGATGGATGGATGGATGGATGGATGGATGGATGGATGGATGGATGGATGGATGGATGGATGGATGGATGGACTCTGTTTTATTTGCAACATGT
>VURO01038115.1:0-18731 GCA_015108175.1 Pelvicachromis taeniatus
CACACACACACACACACACACACACACACACACACACTCAAAACAGTACATAAATGCCAACAAAAATAAATCATTTAAAATTGTACAAAATGTTTTTTTTTGTACAGTTTGACCCCTGAAAAAAATCCCAAATTATTAAACACATTAAACACAAGAATCTCACAGTATTTCTTGAAACACCTATCCATTCTTAAAATAAAAAAAAAAAGCATTAAAAGGTTTCAAGCGACAGCGTCTCCTACGTATTCTCCAACAGAGCGGACGGTAAATGGGTCCTACAGTATTTTAACCTTCAGACTCTTTAGTCTCCTGAGGAGAGGTTGTGATGGAGACAGGAGATGACACCACATGTGCCACATTTCCAAGGTTGTTCTTAAGGATTATTGTAATCTGCCCTGCAGTGTCCCCAAGTTCAACAGAGATGCCCCATGACCCCGCCCTTCACTGGGCCTCAGTAGGGGGTGAAGCGGTTGTATCCTCCTCTGTACAAACTGGCCTGTTGACAGTAGTAGAATGACAGGTGTGAGTTAACCACAGTGACGTATCTCCCAAATTAAGCTTTGTTTACTCTGATAGCTGCTCACCATTGTACCGACCCCATATGTTGTTGGTCCGACTGAGTGGTGATAGGCCTCTGGAGCGTAAACCCGTCCATATCTGTTAAAAAAAATAAAATAAAATAAAGTAAAAGCAGATACATCAAAAAACTCACACTCCAATTGAAACGTTGTTTCTTATTAATTTATCTGCACATTAATATTTTTCTTCGCGATGAACAAAAGCCAACTATACTAACGAATGTGAAGTTTTTACATTATATGAATATTCTGCCATGATCAATATGAGCATCAAGCACTGAAATATGTTACGTAATAGAAACCGATCAAAAGCACATTTGGTACTGGATAACATGTGAATTATCTTACAGAAACAGAACTTTGGGTGTTATTATGATATTATTATCCTTGGAAGAGCCACACCTCCCTTTGGGGTTGTGTTTGGAAGGCCACCCGGCATAAAAATCTGCCAAAACAAACATGTGGATCTACCCACTGTGGCGACCCCTTGTGACTAAGGGAGCAACTGAAAGTTGCCTCTTCTTCGATTAGCAGTTTGTATGTTATTGGTTAATTTAAAGCTGCTTAAAAAGGTCCATAAATTCCTTGAGATAATAACAAGAACACAACCTGAGGCGGGATCTTTGAGCTACACAGGAACAAACAAAAGGAGTTTTTTTAAATTTTATTTTACATACTGTGTTCCTGGCTGTTTGAGAAAATCCAGATCTTTACTTCCTGGCACAAGGCAGAGTATTTTCGGCTCTATAAAGCTGTGTTTATCTTGATTAAAGTTACACAAGCCAAGTTTTAAGTTCATGGTGAGCTCTTTCATGAGAATAGGCTAAATGCTCCAAATAAGTTTTGTGTGTCTGCTCAGGTAAAAGTGCTATATACTATTAGGCACACCTGTTCAGCTGCTCAGTTGTCAGCCAATCAATAGTCTTTTAGACATGGTTAAGACAGTCTGCTGAAGCTCAAACAGAGCATCAGTATGAGAAAGAACATTCATCTTTGTGTGCATTGTTTGCCTGTTTACCCATCACTGTAGGTTGCCGTGGCAGCAGATGCTGACTGAGCCACTCTGTACGCTGCAGGGTATCCTCCCTGCATGGGAAAGATGAAGCAACAATAAAGCAGCAGAAACTGATTGACTCATTAAAAAAAGTAAAGATATGAGTAGCGTTCCGCTGCGTACATAGACTTCTGCTCCATACAGTCCATCCTGATACACAACCCTGAAAAAAAAAAAGAATAAAACATTATCAAAATGAAAGTAATTGGATATAAAGCCGGCACTGGTGCTCGGAGTCATACCCAGGGTAGGTGGGGACAGCGGCAGGTGTGGCTGCAGTGGAGCGAATTGTGTTGTAGACAGCTCGACCCCGACCACGCAGCGCTGAACCACGGTAGGCCAACGTGGGAGTCGCTACAGGGTACGGAAAACTGGCAACTAAAATAGAGGAGAGAAAAAACAAGCAGCAGGAGGAGTGAAATGCCAGCGCCGATCATCTCTTCAGAGCAATATGTCAGCATTAAAGAGGGAAATGTTTACTTACCTGTATAGAGCTCAGGCGCGTACATGGCCCCCATGACAGGGTTGATCTTCCACCCGGAAGCTGCAAGGAAACAAGGCCTTTATTTAACACGCGCTCCAAAGATTAGTCAGGACCCGAATATTAATGAGAAGTTTCTTACTTGAGATTTCACTATTCACGAGAGGCGTTTGGGGTTTCTTGGTAACTACTCGTGCAGTGGCATTATTAACCTGGGGATAAAATAAATAACCCAATAAGGGATAATCACAGAACATTTAACCGTAGAACACAAAGGTTGGGTCCAAAATAAATTTATAGTGAGGTGGCCATTTTTTCTCTCTCTCCCACTGTTGTCAGTGATGCAGGGAGACTCTGCCTTCATTGTACAAGGCTCGCATGTCCCTGAAATGGGTGGACTGAAGAAAAAGATCCCAGTTCCATTATGTATTTATTACATTTTATTTTATTAATATTAGTTATTATTTTTAAGGATTTATGATTCCTTAATTTTTCACTAATTTTAGAGCCTTTTTATAGGTTCTCCTCCCCAGGATATGTTGTATGGGGGAAATAAAAGAAAAGTACTTCAGTTTACAATGTATTGTATTTTTGTACTTGAACATATTTTTATGCTTTATTGGGGATATTATATTGGGTAAAATACACCTGATGTTATTTATAGTGTAAAAAAAAACTTAATGTTTGTTTTCTAGTTTAAAAAAAGAAACGAGGAAATGCCGCTTTACCTCGATCTTCCTCCCTTCCACGATTGTCCCGTTCAGCTTTTCTCTTGCTCTGTCAGCCTCGGTGGCATTCTCGAAAGTGACGAATCCAAAACCCTGTGTGTTTGCATGCTTATTTGTTTACTGATGAATTATTCCCATGTTGGCTTAAAAGCACTGATCATACTTCTGAGCTGCTCACCTTTGACCCCCTTTCATTGAAGATAATCTCTACATCGAGGATCTTGCCAAATTGCTGAAAGGGTCAGAACAGAGTGGAAATAGTTTGGTTTAGTATGAAAACATGGGCTCTGTACATGTGTGAAGCTCAGAAACAAGGTGACTGTCATACCCCAAACATCTGGCGAAGGTCTGGGTCTCTAAAGCGAAAGGGGATGTTCGAGACGTGGAGGCGTTTCGGTTGAGTCTTACCTGACCCCTCTTCCTCGCTACCACTTCCTGCCCCGCCCCCTGATGACACCGACACACTGAGAGACTGGGGGTCAGAGGTCACAGCGACCAAAGAGTCCTCCTGACAGTGAGAAAGCACGAAACAGGACAAGGAGGCAGACAAAGAGGAGGAGGAGGCAAGCAAGTGGATAGAGGAAGAATGGACGGAAAGAACAAAAAAAGATGGAAAACAAAAGATGGAGAGGGCGTGAATGAGGTGGGACAGATGTGAAGAAAAATTGGGAGAGGGCATCAGTAGAAAAGCAAAGAAGGAAAAGAGAAAAACAAACAAACAAACAACAAAGTCAATTCAACAAATTCAACATGTTCCAGAGAAATTCACGTTTAGGTAAAAACTCCAGTTGCGTAAGCATCACATGGCATTAAAGCTCAACGATCACTTTCATGAGATCAAGTGAACCAAACCAAGTTCAACCAGCATTCAGCAACCAGTGAACCTTCTCAAGCAAATGTAAGGAGGCGTGGAAGGGGCTCCAGTTTAGTGAGGCGTCGTTGAATACATGCCTGTAGGAGATTAGCCCAGTGACGCTAACAATAAACGCCACATATCTGGTATTAAAACTGCTCATTCAAGCCGTCGTGAAGAGTGAGAAGTGGTTTTAAGCTGTTTTTAGACTCTAACTCAAAGTGTCCCACAGTGGCTCTAGTAGCTACTTGTTTTGCCTTAGCATTAAAGACATACCTGTGCTAGATTAACATGTATAAACTGCCCCATGCAGAAAAATTCAACTAATGTGCCAAAACCAAAACATTCACTATCCCACAATGCACCACGATGCTAGTGTGTGTGCATGTATGTGCATATAATATGTGTGTGTGCATATATGTGTTGGCCAACCAGCATTGTTCAACCATTGCATGAAAAGTTGTTAAAAAAATATAGATTTGAAAGAAAATCTGCAAAAAGGGCAACAAACTAAAACCAGTGAGCTTCAGCAGCAAGAAACAAAAGGAAGAGGAGGAGCAGGGAGCACAAAAATTAACGTGAAAAAGAAAAATTACTGGGAGATGTGCTACTCTAATGGAAATAAGCCCTGAGTATTAGCAGTCTAGTACCACGAGGCAGATAAAGAGTGAAAAAGGCCTCAGTGCAGCAGGGAAAGACCAAAATAAACCACAGTAAACAAGGCAAAGAAGGTGCACAGAAAGGGAACAGAGTTTAAAACTGAAGGGTCAGTCTGGGGTGGGGGGGTCACGGTGCTGCTTTTTTTGCAAAAGGTTAAAGGTCGTTGGTCAGGGGGCATCATTAATAAGAAGGAGATAGAGAGAGGTACAGAAACACATTCATACAGACATATAAATGCACACAGGCTACTACTGGAGTACACTACACTGGCTAGATGTGGCTTCAACTGTAGACAGCAGACCCACACACACGCACATACAGGCCAGAGTGGAGGGGGGGTACAGGGGGACAGAGGGTTGAGTTGGGTGGTGGTGTCATTGTCACGATGCAGGATTGAGTTCTGGACCTGAGCGATATTTCAGACGGGGGAAAGGGGGGGGGATCATCTGGTCAGCCTCACCCCGCCCCCCCCTTTTGACCCCCTCCCTCCATGGCGACGTCTCAACTTTCCCCGAAAATCATCACGGACCCGAGTATGTCTGGGACTCTAGTGATAAAATATATAAACGGGGCCATAAAACACCATTTATGAGAGGAGGAAGGGAGAAGCAGGACACAGAGCTGACCTGCAACACAGATCAGATTGCTCTGCATGTGTCAGAGTAGATGTTGCCATGTCTGAAGGAGACTTCTGCACTGCAAAAACAAAACAGTCACACATATCTCTGACCACATAACTCATGTCTTCATGAATAAGATAAAAAAAAAAATCGGATAATCCGTTTAGAATATTTAAACCTGTTCCCAGGTGAAATCATATGTTCAGGTAACCACCTCTGCAAGGTCCCAAAAAATGTTGATTGTGTTCATCTGGATGTGGCGTTTTCAGTGGGAGAAACATTTCGTCACTCATCCCGGTGACTTCTTCAGTCTCAGCTGACTGCAGGTTTCCCCAACCTTATATACAGTATATTTGCACGATGACTGAAACTTGTCCACTGAATGAACAATGGGCTGTGAGGTCAGTTCATGACAATTGATCAACAACCACTGATCAATGGCCAGGAGTACCATTCACAGAGAGTTGGGAAATGGCTGCAATCACAGCCTCATGAATAAAACCCTGATGCACTAAAAAAATTAAATATATCTTTTATATTTTGTCAAAATGTTCTATAAACACTCAAGTTTTTAGAAAATAGAATTTTATGGGCATTATTTTATTCAGGCTTTACACTGTTAAGAGTTTTTTCAAGATAAAAAAAAAAAAAAAAATTCCGTTACAGACCTGGGACGTGACAATAGGTCTCTGCCAGGCAGCGTGAGTCAAAAAACGACATTATTTTTAAATGAACTTTTTCGTGTGTGTGTGTGTGTGGGGGGGGGGGGGTATGAATTCAGTGAGAGTGAAATGATCAATTTTGCTTTAAACTCTGGTTCTGCTGGATGTCTCTCCCTGCTAATTGTAGGGTATTTAGCTTACAGTATTAAGGCACTTGAGGCAACTGTTACTGTGAAGTTGTTATTGTAAATGAGCTTGAAATTGAAGTCAAATGTAAGTAGCCTACAGCTTATTGGAAGTAACCAAGTAGACTAACAAAAAACCCACTTTGGCAGCACAAAAATGAAAATCTATAGAGGCCCTCGAGTTCCAAACTGTGTAATTGTATAATGTACATTATTAAAATTTCCATAACATTCCAGCAGCATGTCCTCTTCTTCTTTCAGCTGCTTCCTTTGGGTGTCACCACAGCGGATCATCAGCCTCCATCTCACCCTATCCGCAACTATGACAATAAAGTGTGTATATGCAAAAGTAACAGGAATGTTTATGTTTGACTGCACTGACACTCTGAGGCGATAAAACAAGATATTTATCTTGTGCTCACAAGACAAACATCACCTAACAGGACTTGGGGTCTTTCCGCTAATCAGCGTGTCCTTTGGGAACCCTGAAGATCAGTAGCCTGTGAATTGTAACAACAATTCCTTAAAGTTTTATCAAGTGATTTCATTCAAAATCAAGAGGAGACATCAGGCAGCTCATAAAGACCGAGGCCAGTGTGACCTGTTTGTGCATTACTGTGCTCTCTGTTGTTGTAGGGTCTTTATCTTACAATATAAATTGAAATTACAGACGCTTCCACGGTGCAGCAATGCTGAAGTGGTACAGGCCACACACAGAAAGACATCAGCAGCAACCAGAGACCATAGGGTGTCAGTGAAATTCATTAACGTGGTAACAGCCAGTCTGAGTAAAGGACATTGTTGTCACACCACCGGCAAGATCACACTGAAACATTTGAGGTGGTAATAAACACGAGGGTTATCTACGCAACCAGCCTGGAACAGCTGCAGAGCATTGACTTTATATTCAGTTGAGGCTAAAATTATACTGGAGGGTTCTTCCCTCAATTTAATAAAAATGTACTTTGATTTTTTTTTAAATACGTAAAGCAAATTTTATGGGAAGCAGGTTGAAATAGTCTTATCTCAGTAGCACAATGAAGACACAAATTATGTATTAAAAATTATGTTTAGTTTTAAAAACTGTTTGTTGATACATTTTTAAAGATATAATCATTGTTTATCTTGTACCAGAAATGATTTCATCAGACAAATCACAAAAGCATGGCATGGACTTTATAAACATTCCGTGGATAGCTTGAACTGTAAACTGTAAGTGTCAACACAAAGTTCGAGCGGTGATCTTGAAAGGTGATCAGTTTTATTGACACTTAAATGAGACCTGGGGGAGGGAGAAAGGAAAAGTGGGCATTTATGTTCATCAATAAATCTCTTATCAGCTGTCTTGACATTTTGCTCTAGAGAGGGTGACAGGCATTTCCATACAAGGACACCGCAGTGGACATGGGGCTCTAAATATAGAAGGAAACCCTATCTGGGCCTGTTGCTCTGCAGGACATGTGAAAGTGCTACCTGTTGACTTACTGACGATCGTGTTTTATTGACCTGGAACATCAACATTTGTCACAGATCGCTCTTACCGTGTTGCCAGATGTCAGAGAGTCGCCCCCATCGTGCTGAGGGCCCTGATAGACTCTGAGCTGGGGATGTTCCTGGTACTCTGAGCTCGGATGTGCAGAGCTAAAGTCGAGAGTTGGCAGTCTGCTTGCGGCTGTTGGCGGACCTTGACCTGGTGGGGGGTAAGAGGGAGGCGGGGCATAGACCTGAGGCAGGGCAGGGTCTGCGCTGCCTGGGGCAGCCTCCTGAGTGGGGGCCCCCTGAGGAAAAGACAAAGAGGGAATCGAATGAGCCACTGATGCCAGAATATGACAGCGTAGATGTAAACAAACTAAACGCCAGATGTTGTTGTTGATCTTCTGTTTTTGTAATACAGTACAACAAAGTGCATAAACACGCTGCAGTGACACTGCGAACTTTAATGAAAATGACACATACACGAATACCACAATAAACAATAGTTCCACCCAATTTTACATCTCAGTTTAACTGTCAGAAGGAGTAAAAGTAGAATCTCTAATATCCATTTTAATTAAACATCCAATTTAATTAAACAAGCAGTGCAGACTAAAGCACAACTGTTTACTTAAAAGCTTAAGTAAAAGGAAATAAAAGGCTAATAATTATTTGCCAGGAGCACATTTCTAATAAATATCAGGACTGACAGTATGTAACAGACCTTCTAACCTGCTGCTTCATAAAGTTACCTTTAATGAGAAAAACAAGATTAAACAGGAAAACAGGACCTCCTCCAAACAACGACTAACCCCACAGACACACGTGTGGGCAGTGATCCTGTGCAGTTTAATTCAAGTGAGCTAAGAAGCAGAGAAATAAAAGCGGTCTTACCCCCTTACAGCATTCCTCGTTCTCTGATACATTGTCCAACAACTGCCGCATGTTTTAATGCCAGCTGACCACCCGCCCACCGCACCATAAGTTCTACCCATCCACCAATCACATCAAGTGATTGCTAGAGGAAAAGTGACCAGGGGTGGGGGGTGGCTGTGAGGTGGTGGCGGCGGGGTGGGTCCCACACCAGCTGTGGACATCTGTAACTGTCAGTCACCTTGTTTCTCCGACCCAGAGGTCCCCCCCACACCCACTCATGAACGCAGAGAGACTGCACATGGGGCTTCCCCCCCAGGATTAAGTATTTCTGAATGTGTGTGCTCCTGCAGTGGGTGCGTCGCGCTACATGTTGCCACCGAGAATATCGGGCCTGACAGACACGGTTTTATTACCTCAGAGACATTTTCATGAACATCTACTTCTCTTTGTGTTGTGTGGAGTTGCTCAGTTGCCTTTTAAGAAACTGAGGACTTTACAAACACAATAATGACATCAATGTTTGGCTTGGATTCTGTTGTGGGTGAAGTGCTTGGCTGATCTTACTACATCATGACCGCAGAACAGAAAAAAAAAACGTGAACACATTTACCCAGCTGTCAGGCTGCAGCACACTTATACTGCTTACACTTGAATTTGTGATGTTCAGCTTGCTTTATACTATAATCCTACCGCCGCCTCATTTTTGACCCAGCCATGCTTCAGGAAGGCCGAGACGCATCAGTGATTCAGTAGTTTTAAAGATCCCACCACACCCACATGACACTCTGCACTCCCTGACTATGTCTGGCAGGAGATATGAGTCTACATATCACACACCAGGAGACCAAGGAACACAATCTGTGCAGTCTCACCTCTTCACACTGACTGTCTATGTATATGTTGCATATATCCCGCCTTCTAACTTTCTTATTTTAGCTTTATATCTTGTGTTAGGACTTCCAGCTGAAGCATTTAACACAACTGTTCTTGTATAAACAGATGAAATATCTCAGACGGGCCTTCTCAGACTTTCAGGAGACAGGGAGTTCTTACAGGAGGGAAAATTTTCCAAGGACCTCCTCGCAACAGTAACACTGAGTGGCAGATTCTTACTATCGGAGCTGTTTGGATTCCAAACTTTTCAACCTTAATACTTCAGACACATGTGACATGATATGTTGCAATCACATGAAAGTTTGTGCTGACCATGAAGTTAAAGAACCCATATGTTCATTCGGATGTTGGACAGCCCTCATTTATAAATACACAATAATGCAGTACAATATTCCTGGGAGCATTTCTATTACAGCACTGATACTTTGACTTAATCAACGGATCAGAGGATACCCTGAGTTGTCTTACAAGCAAAATACCACAAGTGTGTCAGCCACCTTCAGGATTTAAAGGAGCTGCGATTTAAAAAAAAAAAAACTCTCTCCGACACCGGCTCATAATGGCTGGCACAGCTCTGACGGCTGTTGTACTCGAGAGGTGTGAAATATTCAGAGATTTGTTGACCCAAAGTTTGAGATGAAGGAGAAACTGGTTGTTAAAGCAAGGAAATGGTTGCCATTCAGACTCTTGTTGGTTTGGAGGATTTCATTCGACCACTCTCACTGTTGGTTTGGAGGAGGATTTTTAATAAAGTGTGCACTCTCAACAAACCAGATTTGACATTCACCCTGATGACCTCTAAACGAGGAAAAGTTGATGGAGATGATTCATCTGCTGCTCTTACTCGTTATTTAAGAGAAATATTTAAGTTTGAACCAGAGCTGAGAGACAGTGATTCAGGCTCCGTCCAACTGGGAGGCCGTTCTTAAGTCTCACACTGGAGCTGGAACACGTTTCCAAATATGTTGACACAACTTGCGCCTGCACTCTGTCCTACTTATCTGAAGAAACGACCGATCTAGCTGCCCCGACCCTCCTCGGAGATATAAAAGCGATGGGGAGTGAAGAAAATGCATCTGTTAGATATCACTGTCAACTCTCCTCCCACCTTACAGACTAACTAACTAACCAGACACTGTGTCTGATTCAGCACCACAGTCTCAACACGAGACTCATCACAGGCTTGTTTTTTATTATCATTGCCATTTGTTCCCCTTCTCTCGCTCGTCTCCTTCCTCAGCTGCTGGCTTGCGGTCAGAGGTCGACGGCTCGGAGCCAGGTGCTTGCTGGGACAGCTGCCACAGGATTTACACAAGACGAAGCTGACTGCAGATGTGGCCTTTTGGTACTGGCCGAGTTACAAATGTTAGCAACACGTAGCTTATTAAAGTGTAACATAATATTCCTTTTTCCCATCTATCCATCTGCCCATTCTGCACATCCCACTTCCTCCTATTGAGAGACACGACAGACTTTTTGTTAGATTGCTGATAATGAGGACAGAGGAGTTTTACAAGCTGCCAAATGCTGTGTTAAAACAGATGCTCCACATCAGTCATAAAGGAATTACCCCAGCACTTGGAAATATGACACTTTTAAAAAGGGAACAATTGCTGGATGATCTAGCTGGAGCTTCAAGCTATTTACTTCAGTGCCAGTCACCTTCAAATAACATCTCTTTCTGCATCTGTTTTCCATAAACAGTTCTCTAAAGCTTATTAAATAAGTCAAGGTTACCCCAGAGGAGCCTAATATTTGACATTTAAATGCACAACAGGCTGGTTTCACACCTATCTTAAGCACAGCTGACTGCGAGACACAAGACAGGTGACAGACCCGCTTCCTGTGATTAGGTGCTCGGGAGAAGAGGGCTAAAAATACAGCTGGTGTGAAGCACAGAGACAAGGTAGAGAGATACTAAATGAGTTGTGGCATTGGTGGCACGTCAGGGACACTTGCTGGTGGACTAAAGATAACCACTAAAGTGTCCTTACTAGTGAATAAATAAGACGTTTCACAACCAACATCACTAGACTGAATTAGATTAAACTGTGACTTAGGGACTTTTGGTTTCTTCTGCTCACTGGAAATATGTTTTAATTTTTACAAAACACAGGGATTTTGTCTGGTAATGAGAAGAAGATCTTTTTAGTTTAATCATTAAGCAAAATCATAGAAAGGTGTTGATTTAAATGTACAGTTATTTGATTATATTTGTTAATTTGAGTATTTGGGCAAATAAAAGAGTAAATATAATAACCTGAGCTCTGGATCTGCAAAAATAACTGACATTAAGAATTGGTATAATTGTTATTATTTTGTTGCATGAAGTTATAAGTCCCCAGTAGATGCCCTCAAGGATCTTCCCTTGGGGTGGGGGTCGGGGGTCACAGTATTTAAGTAATAATGTGTGGCCACAGAGTAAATCAAGAGGTTTACCTGAACTATGCTGGGGTAGCATGTGGTTGCCTGCGGGTAGACGGGGAGTCCATAAGGCTGGAGGATCACAGTGGGTGAGGAGAGCATAGCCCAAAAACCACACACAAGGAGATGAGGAACGGAGGAAAATGGGAGGAAAAGGAAAAGGAGAGCAGGGGGAAAGGAAGGGCTGATGTACACACAGAAGAGCAGGCGATCAGGCTGGAAATTAAAAAAAGAAAGGAGGAAAAATCCCAACTGAAGGAAACAGAAAGTCCAAGAAAGAGAGGGAGGTGGAAAAAAAGACCACGCTAAAGACTTTTGCTTCACCTCAAAAGTGAAGTCAAACAAGAAAACACAAGGGAAGCCCCCAAAACACCTGGAAAATATGGGATTTAGAGCAGTGAAAGAGAAAGCCAGTGAGCTTCTGTGTCCATCAGTTGACCATGCAGCCTGACAGACAGAAACACATGGTCAGGGTCCCATTTCAGCGTTATATAAATAGTCACCCATGTCCTTCTCTCTGAGTTTACCACCTTACCTCCCTCACTTTGTAAGAGGAGATCTGTGACCACTCAGTCAGACCTCTGTGTAGAGTGAAAGAAGCAGGCCTTTCCCGCCTCTCTGTGCGCATTGAAGCTGTGTGTTATACCATCTCTGTAATGACACGAGGCCTGTTCGTGATTCAAGCACACAAACTTCATCTTAACTCCTTCCATGTGTTCAAGTGGTGTTTTTGGCTTTGACCAACAGAGAGCGACAAACCCAGCGGGTCCGACTTCCGTTTGGACGTTGAGAGGCATCATGGGATATGTAGTGTGCTCGCAGGCCCTATAAATTATTATGAACTTCCTTTAACTTCCTCTTTACTGCGCGAGCCTGAGCGAGACAGGTACGGTTACCAGCCTCATCCTTACCAACAATACAAACTCAGTGTAGTTGGACCTCCACGTTTAAAAACAGTCGTAGGACATGAAATTAAACCTACACGCGTGCCTATTGAAGGCCTGCGTGTATTTTTAACGCGTTTTTAAACGAAAAAGCGCTTCAGTTAAGCTAATGCTAGCTGCTGACATTAAACAACGTGGTGTGGTGGAGCTACGGCCTAGTCTTATGGATGCTAAAATATCCGGACTGTTAAACATTTATACACGATTTATTGTAGTTTCTGAAACATTTAATTAAGCATGTCCGATGTATCGGTGTTTATTCATTTCGGGCCTTACACATTACCCGTGTCTTCATAAACCTTAACGATCGTTTGGCAAATCTGACCGATAGAGTTGAAGCATGGTAGTAATAGTGACAGTTATAGGTCCCTTTAGCCTGGTAAAAATGAATGTGTTTTTTGTTTATTCAGTAAACGCTTTGAAAAATGCAAGTGTCTCCATAAAGATTGACAGATGGAGTGCCTATTTGAGATTGTGATTCTTTTACTTGGTCTGACTCTACTTTTTGACGTTGACATGATTATCTTACAGTAGGTTTTGCTGTAGGCATGATTTTATGGTAAAGCAGGTGCACACTAAAAAATTTAATAAATTTTCAAATTTTAAATAATTGTTGCCTAAATATGGAATGAGCTGTGGAGAAAAAAATTAAGCAGTATTCTGATTTTTGAACGTTTGTAAATTGTGTAAAGTCTCTAAGTTATTGCTGCACATGCTTTTATCTGCATAATCTGTTTGCCTTTAAAATGTCTTCTGTGAACATGACTCAAATAAAATCCCAACCACAAATAGCCTATTAAAAGTGTAATATGGTATAAATCTTATATGTAGCGGCATCCTCATTGTAAATTCTTGGTTTTGCAGGCACTTATAAGCAATCATGCCCGTTGCCAGAAGCTGGGTTTGTCGTAAGACATATGTCACACCCCGCCGCCCCTTCGAGAAGTCCCGTCTTGACCAGGAGTTGAAACTTATTGGTATGGTTTGATTTTCATAAGCTCCATCCCTAAATTAATATATATGAATAAATATATATTTATTCATTCAAAGCAGTACCTTTAGTGACCTAGATTTCACTGATTATGGCATTTCATCTTCCTTTAAGGCGAGTATGGGCTGAGGAACAAGCGTGAGGTGTGGAGGGTCAAGTTCACTCTTGCCAAGATCCGCAAAGCTGCCAGAGAGCTGCTCACTCTGGATGAGAAGGACCCAAAGCGTCTGTTTGAAGGTGTGTAGGATGAATTAAAGGTGGTTTGTTTTGGCCAATGATTTAAATATATAAATTGTCAGACTTCACCATGGTGTCACGAATTCCTCGTCAATGAGGCCAATATTCCTGCTCTGCATACATTTTTGAACATGTCTCTGTGGTTGTGTGTTTAAATGACATTTTGTGTGTATGTGTGGTTTTCCAGGTAACGCTTTGCTCAGGCGTTTGGTGAGGATCGGTGTGCTCGATGAGGGTAAGATGAAGCTCGATTATATCTTGGGCCTGAAGGTCGAGGATTTCTTGGAGAGGAGGCTGCAGACACAGGTCTTCAAGCTTGGACTTGCCAAGAGCATCCACCACGCTCGTGTCCTTATCCGCCAGAGACACATTCGGTAAGCTCAAAGCGCCTCAGTGTTTTGTTTTTGTTTTGTTTTTTATGGACTCATGAGAACCTGTTGATGCTTCCTCTTCCATCAGAGGGCAACCAACCTGTAATACTCCCTGTTGACAACAGTTAAGATTTTCCTCAAGGTCAATTCGGTATCAAAACCGTATACCTTGTCAGTAGACATTGCCCAGAGCCAATCCTGCCGCAGAGGGCGCAGACAGTGCCACGGTGTTGTGGCTGTCAGGTAAGGTATGGGGGATTGCACCTCGGGCAATTGTAATATTCACTACAGCATTTAGATGAAGTACTCAGGCTGATGATTTAAGTCATAAGTTCAGATTTTCTGTGGTGTCACGAATTCCTCGTCAATGAAGCCTGCAGGATATGATGTATGTAAAATATTAAAGATGCACACTTTTTCCACCAAGAAAACTTGTGCTTCCGTCATTTAATTCAACTTTTAAACTGCAAAGACAACTCTTGAGTGCAACTGGAAGATATGTCAACATTTTCTAAAGTCCTCCCTCCTTTATGGTCTGTCTTGGCAGTGTGCGCAAGCAGGTGGTGAACATCCCCTCTTTTGTGGTTCGCCTGGACAGCCAGAAGCACATCGACTTCTCCCTGAGGTCTCCGTATGGCGGTGGACGCCCAGGCCGCGTCAAGAGAAAGAACGCCAAGAAGGGCCAGGGTGGAGCTGGAGGAGCTGACGATGAGGAGGAGGATTAAGAAGGATTTTGTACAGGAGTGTTTCTTCATACTTCCTGTTGTGACAATTCTCAATAAAATGTTTGGATTACCCCAAAAAAGTAGTTGATTCCATCTATGCAGGTTTAATAAATAAGTAATAAATGTCATCGACGTTTAAGAGCTTCACACAAACTCTAACAAAGTGCTGTAGACAGTAAAATAAGAGCATAATATTATAGGGTAATGCTAATATATGTTGCATCATGATTATAAACATTCATATAGCACATTTCAGAAACCATTTAGTTTTTGCATCATCCAGAGAAGAAAATCCCAGACAGTTGTATCTGGACCTGTAGACTGGCTAGTAGAGTCTTGGCTGAAGATCTCACGGTTACCAACAGATGTATGGAGCTGTGCTTCTGTGCAAGTGTGAAGAGTCGATGTAAAAACTTGTGAAAGCAGTTGACTCAGTCTTGTAGACATCCAAAGTCTCAATGAATACATCCTAAGACCTAAGAACCTTGTTATTTGGTGCATTAAAAGAAGTTATAGAGAAGAAAGAACTGAAGGTTTAATTACCCTGATTCCTAAATCAGGTGAGAACAATAGACAATTTAAGACCAATCACCTTACCAAACACGGAGTATAAGATCCTGTCAGGGGCTGATGAAAGGCATCTCAAACATAATCAGTGAAACAGTTTTTGTTTTGTTTTTTGAAAGGAAGACATTAATAATAATATTAGGCTGGTTTTGGACCTTGACTACAGTGAAATAATCCAAGAGAGGGCATACATCCTGTTTTTGGATTTTTATAAAGCATTTGACTGAGTTGCACATAAGTTCATATTAAAAACTCTGCAGTCCTTTGGTTTTGGGGAATTTATCAATGTTATAGGGATGTTATATAATGATCATAATAGCTCTGTTTTGCTAGAACATGGCACCTGTTCAAGATTTGAGGTTAATAGAGGAATAAGGCAGGGATACAGCAACTCACCACTTCTGTTTATCATGGTTGCTGAGCTGTTATCTATTCTGATTAAAATCAGTCACATTGACGGATTAAATGTGATGGGTGAACAGATAATAATCAGTCAGCTGGCAGATGATGCCACATTGTTTTTGAGAAATGAGGACCAGATCCCTTTAGCCTTACAGGTGATTAACCACTTCTCCAAAGCATCAGGTCTACAGCTGAATATTAATAAATGTCAGATACTAGCTCTACATGAGTGTGTCCTGCAGTCAGTCAGCAATATACAGATTAAAAAGGAGGTGAGATATCATTGTAATTTGCAAGGATAAGCGATTAACAGAAAATAAGAATATCTGTACCAATATAGAAAAATGTAAGTCAATTTTAAACTGATGGTTGCAGAGGGACATAAATGTCATTATATAAAGAAAAATGATATGATACAAACTTATGAAGAGGGTGGGGCTAATGCAGTTGACTTTGATGTGATGAATGGTGTGTTAAAATTGAAATGGTTAAGATTTTTCATTAAAAACAAACATTCCTTTGGAACATTATTCCCAATGTGATTTTTGGTAAAATGGGTGGAATAGACTTTTTGTTATGTTGTGACTTTGATTGCCAGACGCCTGTATGGAACAACAAGTATATCCGTCTGTGTAACAAGTCTGTGTACGTGGATGAATGGAGATCCAAAGGGATTTCGGCTGTAGCTCATTTAATGGATGAGAATGGGGTGTTATTAATAATAAAGGAAGGTGGTGTCCAGTTGTTGCTTACAATAGTTGATACCCCAGGGTTTGGAGCAACTGTGGACAACAGCCAATCATACACCACATAGACAGCAGGTTTGAAGACTATCTGAACTCAGAATCGCGAGTGAATAGACGACAGATGCCCGATAGCCGAATCCACTGCTGCCTGTACTTCATTGCCCCTTCAGGACATGGACTTGGTATGGTCCCAGTGTGTTGTGTCCACATACTCTTGCATCTTGTTCTGGATAAGCATGTACTAGAAGCACTAGAGGGCGCTAGTGATTATCTATGATGTTGTACTACTTTGGAGAAGAAGAAAATAAAGGCGTTTTTCTACATTTTTCTCTTTTTCTTTTTCTTTTTAAATTAAGCAATTAAGAACGATACAATACAAAATGAACTCTCGTAGAGGATAAACAATACAAAAAAGTCAAAAGTACAAAGATAACAGCATGGCTACGGAGGGAGGGGGGCTAGAAAAAAATTCACGGTATTAAAGGTTCAGAATAAGAAAAGAAGAGCACAGATTGATACACAATGGAGGTAACAATCAAAACAGTAGCAGATGAGAAATGTAATCACAGATTACTTTACATTTCTCAATTTAAAGTCATTAATGAACCATGTAAAGGACGGTTTACTCCTCCTCCTTACTACGATGTATACTGTATTTACTTAAGAGGATGATAATATTAATCACAGTAGAGACAGATGGCTGTAATCCATCAATATAGAAAGTAATATCAAAAATTTTAAACTGTGGGATATCGTTGATCTTGACCGATAACCAGCTGTGTAGTTCTAACCAAAAAGCAGCTGATGCGGGACATGAAAAATAAAAATGGTGTAAAGTTTCACAGGCTGAAACACAGAAAGAACACAGGTATATACGAGAGAGAAATATTTCATTATTTAATTGTATATAAGTTCAGGATTAGATCTTTATGTCATAAGATCTATATACTGGGTCGTGTAGACCTGCTTGGCAGATTTCTAAATCCTAATGTAATAGAGAGTTACTTTATTGAAAAATGAAATGTGTGCTCTCTATATTTACTTTCACTTTTAAACAGAAAAGACCAACAAAGTGACAGAAAATACAGGTTCCTGTAATATTTATCACTGGCCTGAAGATGGCAGTATTTACTTACTGAGCATAACATCCACTCAGCTACAATAGCACTTCATGAACCAGTGAAGTTCCATTTTCAGTTTCTGTAAACCATAGAAGAGCCAATGAAAACCGGGGACTATGCATAAAAATAGCTGTAACTCCGGCATATGTCAGCATACTTTTGCAAAACCCCTTGAATTAAATCTGCAAGTCCCCACTCCTGCCACATCATGATTGCTTGATTTCAGCGGTGGTGTACCGAGCCAAAATTACAGAAAAAAAAAAAAAGTCTGCATTTAGGTATGTAAAGGTTAAGACGATCTGCTAAAGTTCAAACTGAGCAACAAAGGGGGGAGAAAAGGTCACTTAAGTGACTTTGAACTTGGCATGGTTGTTAGGGCAACACCATATCCTTATTACCAAATGAGCATTGTGTAAACACCACAGCCTATCTGAGTATTGTTGCTGACCGTGCCTTTATGACCACATGGGGTGGCTGTAGCTCAGGTGGTAGAGCAGGTCATCTACTGATCGGAAGGATCCCTGGCTCCTTGAGTCTGCATGCCAAATATCCTTGGGCAAGATATTAACCCCAAGTTGCTCTCCGATGCATCTGTCGGAGTATGAATGTGTATGACTGTATTAGATAGTGCACTAGAAAAAATAGTGCTTGTATGAATGCGCGTGATTGGGTGAATGAGGGTGTTGTATAGAGCGCTTTGAGTACTCCGGGAGAGTAGAAAAGCGCTATATAAGAATCAGTCCATTTACCATTTACCACAGTGCACACACCTTCTGATGGCGGCTTCCACCAGGATGACACATTATCACAAAGGTCACATATAGATTGTTTCAAGCAGTTTTCTTGAACACAGTGACTTCCCTACGGTGGCTGGGAAGTGCAAAACACATTTACAACATCAATAACAAAATAACATTTCCGAAAACACTTTTACATTAAAAAAAACAAATTACAAAAATTGAAAACAAAATAACATTTCACAAAACACTTTTGCATAAAAAAAAACAAATTACAAAAATTGAAAACAAAATAACATTTCACAAAACACTTTTACATAAAAAAAACAAATTACAAAAATAGAAAACAAAATAACATTTCACAAAACACTTTAACAAAACCCAGAACAAATTAACAAGTGC
>VURO01038127.1:8549-21729 GCA_015108175.1 Pelvicachromis taeniatus
ATAAACTCAGGGTGCAGGAGCAATGCAGGCACGTATTACTCTTCACAGTTGCTGCATTTATCCTCTAATTCCTGATTATACTGCAGTGAGCTGCTAGGTGTGCTCAATTTACAACAGAATAGAAGACAGATTTCATCCTCCGGGGTTCAGCAGCTGAATGCATTTCTTCTTCTTCTTCTTCTTTTCTGTTTTTTAATTAGAGCTTAAAAGTTTAACGGTAACTGCTTCAGCATTTGGGGCAGTCGTGGTTATTATCATGGGCAGAGTATTTTAATAACAGATCATTTAGCATTTTCACTTGCAGAATCCTATTAAAAGGATATAAATACTTGTGTGTTTAGAGGAATACCTCTCGACCAAAGCAGCTGTTTAAATGGTAATACAATTACTCAGAGGCTTTACATAGTCTCAAAAGGCTAAACTTAATTAATAGTGCATGTGTGTTATAGCTTAATGTCAGTTTTTATTGAAATAAAATACAATCACAGCTATTTAGTGTGTATGTTTTTGTTATGTTTCTTCACCTTGTAAGTTTTGTACTCTCTAAAAATTTGGGTGATGGGCAGCTCCACAGTTAATGTTAAGCTAAGGTATTTACAAGGTTAACGCACAGTCAATGGTATATTCAATAAGTCTGTTTTGAGATGGATTTGTGATCTCCTGTGTTTGGAGTCAGACTTTCAAACATAACAAAACTGTGATTTTTGAAAAGAAATCACAACATTGCCGGCAATTATTCACTGCAGTGACTATGAGAGAATAATGCTCCCTTTAAATTTTCTTTTCAAACTGTTTTACCTCTAGTTCTCCTTCGACTGTCAGACAATAAAAAGTTGTTCATGGAACCATTCATGACGCTAAAGTTCTGCATTTTACCTTCAAGAAGTCTTATTTTTCTTCTGAGGAGTTTTATCACTTACAGCACAAAGCAGCTTGCTCTTAAGCCCTCATTAGAAGAGCGTCTGGTTTTTGGTCTGATAAACGGTGAAGAAGAACAATGGATAGAGGGACGGCTGGGTGGGATGGTGCAGACAATAAGTTATGTTTTATTGGCAAGGACTAATTCTTCATTCCTCTAATAGAGGACGCAAGGGTAGATCAATAGGCTTCACCGTACTGCCCTGTTCTGGCATGTAGTGACGTTATAGCAAAAGAGCAGGCAGAACAAATAGATCTTTTATCAGCGACAAGGTTCAGTGTGTTTACAACGCATCCCTTATCTTTCAAACTCCCATCTGTCCTGGTGCCGGAATCCAATTATGTTCCTAATATTAACCCCTTTAGAGAATTAACCCCACGCAGCACTACTTTTTGAACAAATGGAAGTAGGTGAAGATCCTGCTGCCAGTGTTAAATGAGGAAATAAATAATGGATGCCGGCTTTGCCTCTCTCCCTCTGTGCACCACTGATCCTCCCCACCTGGAGGGCTTCTAAATAAGATCCTACACTGGCTGAGCACAACACAGCAGTTCATTGATCCCCACCCTGTGGTAAGGCCTCTTCCCTCAGGTGGGCATATGAAGGTTGAAGAGACAGGGCATTAAAAAAAAATCTAATCATAAAAAAAAAAAAATCTACACAGGAGCCAGACACAGAAATACAAACGTAGTGCTGAATGACTCACCTGCCCTCCAGGAAGAGCGGCAAAGATCAAAAGAGTCAGCAGCTTGGCTGTACATGTACTGGTGTGTTGGGATGGTGGTGTAGTCCAAAGGAAATCAAATGTGGTATGCTCTCAAGAGCCGTCAAATTGCTGTTGGATCTATGCAATTAATATGGTCTGTTTGTTTAATGGGGTCCAGAGCAGATGGAGCAGCTTGTGGAAGAAGACTGTGGTGTTAAAACTGTAAACACACAGTCCGCAGAACACATGTACAGTCGACAGTGTGCAGGCAGTCACAAGACATCGCTGACCAGTTCCAATTGAGTGTGTATTTGGCAATGCTAATTTAAGCTGTGGAAATATGTTTTGATATGTTTAGCTGTGCATGATGCAGTGAAATTGCAGGTTGAGAACAAGTGAAGCATATAAAATCAGGCAGCAGCTCAAGGGAAAAGTACTCCATCTCCAATTCATCATTTCAGCTGCAAGGACTCCGGGCTACATTAGCTCTCTCCGAATGACGGAACAAAACCAGCAAGGGCAAAGGGTCGAAGGTCATCAACACTGAAAAATAAATTAATATATAACTCCTACGGTTTATTATTTTCTTTTGTTAAACAGCACCCTATTCTGTTTACACTAGAAGGTACTGCTGGTCAATATTTCACACTTCATTTTTTCTTTATGTAGCACAGCAAATCTCAAAAGTGAGTGTGCTAGAAATACATTCAAAACTTTCCAAAGTAGATTCCACCAACTCTCTCCAGTGACTTAATGGCATGAAAAATTTAACCACACTGTCCGATCACAGCCAGCCCACACATTCAGTAATTACTGCAGTGCACTGTCAATGATTTTGAGAGAATATTGAGACCAAAGCATTAGTTGTTTAGAAATATTTTAAGAAGGATTGTCTGACTCTATATAAAAAATTGTGTGTGCATTGTACATATTGCAGGCAAACGTTCCATGTAATCTATGCAGTACATTATATTTTGACCCTGGTAGTACAGGCAGACTCTACAAGAAAATCCCACTAACCCTTTTTTATGTTACAGTGCTGCATGGGCAGGCAATTTTAGCTCATCTCTCACCTGCCATTTCTTACAAGCTCTCAAATTGAGTCACTACTTTGCCTTGTTGCAAAGACAATATGACAACACACTGAATACAATTACTTGGCAAATGCACAAGTTGAAAGTGAAATTAAAAACAATGCAGCAGTAGGCTGGCAATGCATTTGGATGTCTACGCTGAATTTACAAACAAACATTCCATAGTGAAAGTCCACCACCTCACTTTTAGTTACTTCCTGATGCATGCATTACATGATGTTTTCCATTTATTGTGAACCCCCTGGCCATTGTGACAGAGGCTGAACTGAATGCTTTCATAATCAACAACATTCACAAAAAGAAACAGTGCTAATGAACCATGTATGGTTAACAGCTTCCCACGGTTGTGGGTGACAGTACTGAATAAAGAAAAGGCCATGACAACAACTTTACTGACAAAGAAGTAGAGGTACTAATTAACAAAACAGAAAAATCAAGCAGTTATTACTTGGCTTGTCAGGTGGGCTGTCACAAAGTGCTTAGGCTGTTATTTTGCTTTTAGCAGTATAATTTAAAAGGATAATATTTTATAGGAAATGCATTCCTGAAAAGAAATCAATCAAAGCCATGCCTTACTTTCAGGTGATGATACATAAAACTGCCAGAATAACTACTGAACCATCCCTCAGTCGGATTTTCCATGGTGCATCTGGGACAATATTTTTTTTAAAGGCTCTTCTTGTCAACTGTTTCTCTTGTAGTTGTTTTTTTGTTTTTGCCACAGATCTATTCCATTGTCTGAGATACCTGCAGATTACAGACCAAGTGTCTTCAGTGATGATATTACATTTTTTTTTTCATCATATGTGTTGTTGTATAATAGATTGAAAGTGCAGAATGCTGCTTCTTACAAACAGACAAAACCAACCTTTAATGCAACGCTGTGGTGTATTACACTTTCTCTACTCCTGAAACCTTTTTTATTTTTTAATCCAACAGAATCATGTGCAGCACATAAAGTCCTTTCTGGCACACTGCCGTGTGTGTCCCCAGCTTTGAATCTAAAGTCTCTTTTGTTATTTTGTTCAATTTCAGTATTTTTATAAATCAGTTTTGGAGGTTATAGCTAATCATTTGACTGCTGTCAGTTCATAGATACACTACAAGACAGTTTTCTTTATTATCATGACTGTTTGCATTGTAGATTCTCACTGAAGGCATCAAAACACATGTGGAATTATGTAGTAAACAACAAAGTGTGAAATAACACAAAATATGTTTTATATTTTAGAGCCTTCAAAATAGTCACCCTCTGCATTGATTACTGCTTTGCACACTCTCAGCATTCTCCCCAATGAGCTTCATGAGGTGGTCACCTGAAATGGCACCTACAAAGCATCCCCAAACCATTACACCTCCTCCCCCATGCTTCACAGTGGGAACCATGCATGTAGAGACCATCCGTTTCACTTTTCTGTGCCGCAAAATGACCCCGCAGTTGGAACCAAAGATCTCAGATTTGGACTCCTCAAACCATATCACTGATTTCCACTGATCTAATGTCTAGTCCTTGTGTTTCTTGGCCCAAACAAATCTCTTCTGCTTGTTGCTTTTTCTTAGTAGTGGTTTCTTAGCAGCTATTTGACCATAAAGGCCTGATTCGTGCAGTGTCCTCTGCACAGTTAATGTAGAGATGTGTCTGCTACTGGAACTCTGTGTGGCATTTATCAGGGCTCTAATCTGAGGTGCTGTTAACTTACGATTTCTAAGGCTGGTGACTCAGATGAATTTATCCTCAGCAGCAGAGGTGACTCTTGGTCATCCTTCATAGCGCTTGATGTTTTTTCCGACATTTAAAGTTTTTTGCAATTTTCCAGACTGACTGACCTTCAGTTTTTAAAGTAATGATGAATTATTGTTTGTCTTTACTTAGCTGATTGGTTCTTGCCAATAATATGAATTCCAACAGTTGTCAAATAGGGCGCTCAGCTGTGTACCAACCTGACTTCTGCACAACACAACTGATGGTCCCAACCCCATTAATGGAAGGAATTCCACCCTGACAAGGCACACGTGTGAAGTAAAAACCATTTCAGGTGACTACATCATGAAGCTCATTGAGAGAAGGCAGAGGGTTTGAAGCGCTAACAACAAAGCAAAGGGTGGCTACAATGCGGAATCTATAATATAAAACTTATTTAGAGTTATTTGTCTCTTTTTTAATAATTCCATATGTTTTCATTTATAGTTTTGATGCCTTCAGTGAGAATGTACAATGCAAATAGTAACAAAAAAAAAAAAAACGTTAAATGAGAAGGTGTGTCCAAACTTTTGACTGGTACTGATATATCAACTTTTAGGTTTGACACACAGGTCCCATACCCATATTTTGAATTTAAGTTTCATTATCCTGCTTTCTTGAAGTTTGTCATGTTTTACTTGATGTTTGCTTTCCTTTGCACCACTTGGTTTGATTTGGCTGAAAGTGAAGGGAGCAGTCAGGCTGAAGAAGGAGTCTTTTTAGGCTTGGGTAGGTTGTGGAACTATGGAGCGGAGGGCGGCTCTGGTAGTGGCTGATGCAAAAACTTGAGTGTGGAAAGAGTTCAGTGAAATCATGGAACAAGGCTCATCCTCAAAGCAATTTTGGCAAACGGTCAGATAACTCTAGGAAGCTGTCCTCTACTCACACTCTGTATACAGTGGTAGTTGGATGCTGCTGTCCTAAACTAAGGATATAGTCAAGCAGAGGACGGAACACTATGAGTTTCTCCTCAATCCCACTGTCACGCCTACTGTGATGGAAGCGGCGGGAATGAAAATCAGCAAGTCCAAAATACCGTTCTCAAACCAAAAAAGTGGAGTGCTCACTCCTGGCCTGAGATGAGTCAAAGCCCCAAGTGGAGGAATGTAAGTATCTCAGGGTTTCGTTCACGAGTGAGTGCCAGATGGGTTCAATGTGGATATAAGAGTACATCATGGATTAAGTCCCTTCTTGTTTGCAGTGGTGATAAAATATTGACAGGCAGGAGTTTCCGTAGAGTATGATGTTTGTTGCATTGAAGAGACAAGGAATTCAAGGCAGTATAAGCACAACAGAATGAAGGGGAGGAAAGTATAATGGATGCAAGGAGAAGAGGTAATGATAGTGGATATGTTTGAATACCTGACGTGAACCATCTAAAGCAAGAGACAGTCCACAAGATTGATGGAGAGGAGAGTGCAGGCAGGATGGAATAGTTGGACATGGGTGTCAGGGATGCAACAGAAGGAAGAATAAAAGAGGTTTACAAGAGGATGTGAGACCTGCTATGGTTGTTTGGAGACTGTGGCATTGACCAAAAAACAGCAAGTGGTGTTGGTAGAACTGAAGGTGGTAAGGTTTCTTTTGGGAGGAAACAAGAGGGACATGTGTTGAAATAAGTACATTAGAGGGACAGCTCAGGTTGAATGGTCTGGAGACAAAGACTTGGATGGATTAGACATGTGGAGATGAGACAGTGGATATGCTGGACAAAGGATCTTGAACATGGAACTGTGGGGCAGGTAGAAAAAAGAAGATTCATGGATGCAGTGAAGGAGGACATGCAGAAGGCTAGTGTGGCAGAGGAGGATGTTAGGGAAAGGGTGAGATGGAGGCAGATCTACTGTGATGACCCCTTAAGGGAGCAGCTGAGAGAAGAAGAAAACCTGCAAGCTAATACTGCTGCAGAACACAACGTAATAGTCAGTTTTAGCTATACCGATATCAATCACTATGAAATACACTCAGAGGTAAAAGCACAATAGACTTCAAACCATCTTAACAACATGACCAATATGTGCAAACTTAATTTAAAGAGTTTAATTTTAGTAATACAAAAGTTTTATAATGAGTTGTTTTTCTCATCGCTTAACACCCTAGCCTGATCAATGACATTTTAATGGCTGTAATGAAAAGCCATTTTCAAAATTGACACTACTCAATGCTGTAAATGAGGAATAATTTTGGCCACTTTTAACTCCTCATTGTTTGGTGGCCCTGAGAGGTTGAACACACTGCAGCTTACGAAAACACCAGTAAATAGAAAAACACTGCAAACTCAAAACAAATGACAATCTAGGTTGAATAAAATACAATTGAAATAGAAATGTGGACATTTTTGCTATTTTTTCTAGTTGACTTTTTTTTAAATTGGAGTGCATTTGACCAGTCATGACCACCATAATATTGCTTATACATGTTGCTTTTTAACAAGAGTTTAAAGGTAGCGTGCCTATCTGTTACTATGCCCCAGCTACATGCTGTCATATTGAAACTTTCTTTTGTTTTTTTTTTTGCCTGTCTTGATTGGATCATTGGCTATCAGAATTATTGTCTGAAGGCCAAGATAGACACCCAATGGATTTATTTTACCAAATGGACCATCGTGGCCTTGCTGTATTGATCCATTTGATTGACCTTTGCTACTCTTTATTTATATATTTTATTTTCAGTTGTTATACATGGGACAGACATGATTATGGGATAGGAAAAGGAGAAAGAGAGAGAAAGAAAGGGAGGGAGGGAGGGAGGTAGGGAGAGAAAAACAGAGGGGACGAGGGACAGTGAGAGAGGACAAAAAAAAAATCTACTGGATCACCTGTTGAGACAAACAGACAAAAAAAAACAAAAACAAGCAAAAGCAACATAGAGCAACACAATATGGGAGCCACAGCAATAACCTAGGTTAATAGTGGATGCTGAGTATTGAATGTTATTGTGCAGCACGCAGGACTGACAGCGCACAACGTGCTCCAGGACAGCAGCCAAGAAAGGTGTAGTTTGCATCTCTGAATGCCTGTGAGTACACCTGTGTGCACACCTGTGTGGATGTGCGCTCTTGCATGCAAAAGGCTTCTCCATGTAACAATCTGTCAGGGGGTGTGAGGAGCCATAGTCCCGTCCCCCATGGCATGCAGCAGGCACAGATGAGATCCAGGCCCCAGACATCCAGAGGTCCCCAGAGTGCAAGAGCCCTAGGAGGACCACCCAAGGGGCAAAGCGCCATCCTCCCAGAAGGAGCCGAGGAGAGCCCCAGATGAGGGGTCACCAAGCAGCCATGGAGCAGAAGCCAGAGGGGGCCGCAGTGATGTGCCCGCAGGCTCTGCCGGCAGCCAGCCGCGCCAGAGAAGACCAGGCCCAGAGCCCAGAGGCATGAGGGCCCCTGCTCCCCGGAAGGGGCCAGATTGAGCCGCGGGTGCCAAGCCCCGCCAAGCATCCACTGGGAGTGAGCAGGCACATACCCGAGCACCCAGCCCCGTACACCAAGAGCCACCAACGCACCAACGTCCGAGGGCATCAGCCACTGGCAGGAAGTGTGGTGAGGGGAGATAGGCCTCCATACCTTGAAGGGCCTTAATGAAACTTTCAAAGACACAGTGTACAAGGCAGTTAGTGAGGGTGGCTAGTCCACCCTCACTAACTGAATGTTATTTTTAAACTGAATGTTATTTTTAAACCTTATTACTGTTGCTACTCTCAGTGTCAGCTCACAGCTTGACTATCCCAAAAAGAGATCTCCTGATCTCCAAGATGGCAGATACACCCACCAACTATCTACATTTTCCTTGACAGGATGAGGGTATAAAATTAAAACAAAATTAATTTAATGTATAGCTGAAGTTATATCGGTAAATTCACACATACTATATTCTGTACAAATCTGGTAGCTTACTTAACAGACCTGGCAGCTCAGCACATGCTCATAACTTAGCAGTGAGAAACCAGGGTAAATCTCAATTGGCCTTTTTATTCTCACATAAATAGAGCCTAGGATCTTTACATTTCAAGGAGAATATCTGTCCTTTAACAGAAGATGAAAATTACAGGTTTTTGATAGACCTTTAAACAACAAGCTGTGGTAGCAGAGAGTCAATGACAGGTAGTTGTTGATGTTTTGGAGCACACTCAGGCCTACAGCCACAGCTGGAGAGAGGCATACAGTATATTCATCAAAACACACCCACACACATTCACTTACTCACACACACCATTACCTCTATACCCTCCCAGCAACGATTGGGTTGCATAGGCTCGAACTCTAAGCTAATGTCCTTTCATTTATCACTCTGAATTAGATTTCATGTTGCTACTTAATAATTTAAATCCCCTGGAAAGCACTCTAGGCCTTCATTTTCGTTGCAAGGAATACTAGGAAAAGATGACCAAAGGGTAAGGCCACTACAGTGACCGTGATTTACTTTGGAGTGTAGCTCCCGCAGTGTAAATGGAAACATGTTAATTTGTGAACCATGTACACAGAAAGAAAGTCCAAGTTTAGATGTTCATATCATTAGTTTGTGAGTGCAAATTAACTCTAATTAACTCTAACACAATCAACATTTACAAAAAGTCTCTGTCAGGAAATTTAACAAGTTCTAAGGCCTGAAACATTTGCGTATTATCACACAAAACCAGTTCAAAACCATGGACATGGCTAAATATGAATATCTTGGTGATTGTCATTAAAAATAATTTATGTACGTTTATTGTACTTATTATTATTAAGTAAACCAGTATTTCTAGCCTGGGGAAGACAAGTTTACAGCAACAAGCTATTGGATCCTATAACTTGTTGCAGGTATATATATATCTATATCTATCTATCTATCTATCTATCTATCTATCTATCTATCTATCTATCTATCTATCTATCTATCTATCTATCTATCTATCTATCTATCTATCTATCTATATCTATATATATATATATATATATATAGGAACCTATAACCATCATCATCAACAACTGAACCTGCATGTGTAAATTCCTCTGATACAAAGATTAAGTCAGTTTAGCTTATTAAGGGGACAATGTCCCTGAGAGCAAGGTTCTCTTTCAGGGAACACTCATCATATTCATTTATTTTCACATATACAAAACTTGGAAGCTATCTATTACAATCACAGTCACAGTCTATTGCCCATTGACCATATGGGGGTTAAGCCCCTTGCTTAAGGCCATAGAACTGATGGACTAATGGTAGTTCCACTTACATGCTGATGTGTGGATTGAACCAGTTGACCTTAACACTCCTGCTTTTCTAACTCCATGCTGCACAATCAGTACGTTAAGCATAGGATATTTATTGGCTACCTATAAGCTACTAAACACTGTGTGTTTATTCAGTTATACTCATTGCTCTGTCCACATTAAAAGGGTGGATGTATTCTTTACCTAATAACTAAAGCTTTAAAAAAAAAGGAAAACAGATTTAAGGTTTAATGCAGGCTTGGCATTTTAGCAATGTGAAGATTTTTATTTTTTTCAAGTTTATTTTCATAGTTGTTATAATGCCAACATTCCTATGATGATGTTACGCTGCTTCACTCACTTTCTCGAACGAGCGATATATTTTCTAAATACAGTTTGTAAAAGGTTGCTAGATAGATATCATGAGTTACTCTTTATTATTAAGCACAGGAACTATTCAGTCATGCCAAGATGAGTGCTTTGAAATAATAAATTACAAAATGCAAATACGAAGAAGATTAGTTTGTGTTTATGGATGGCATTTAACTTTAATTGGTTCATTATTTCTGGAAATTGCATTTTTAAACTCTCCTGATTGCCACAGCTGTGCTTGGTGGCGTGTCTGGGGAATGAAGGCTACAGGTCGAGAGTGTCCCTCTCTGGAAAACAGGACCATGTGCGAATGAACTTGGATGATCTACCTCTTAATGTGTTAACCAATTTGTCTTTGCAGAGCGTGCAGAATAATACCAGGGGTTCCATTTAAATTCTTGTTAATCTGTGGTCTGTTGGATAAAATTCACATAGGTTGATAAAACAGTAACTTTCAGTGATTTTGCTTGTGTGCTCCTCTTTTTCTCAGGTCAAGTTGCCCTCATGTTGAACATCCCTGAAACATAACCACAGGTCTTGTAAAGAACAGACCCTGCCTAAAATAAATCCCTTGTACAAAGCTTTTCTGTTTTTGTTTACCCGTCATTTTCCTCTGTTGTTGTTGTGAGAAGCCTCTAACCTTGTAGACAGAGATTTATGCTGGTTGTCTCTCAGAAATCTTTTTTCATTTGTCCTTTCAGTTTCCTTTTGGCACCCCAAATGTGATTTAATTTGAACTGAAGCCATTTTTACTTTTGTAGCACTGACATGAGGTAGTAAATCATCTGACCAAAGCAGACAACTTACTGGAAGATCATACAGAAATTATTTGAGCATTTTAAAGCATTTTTAATTGATATAGTCTTTAGACATCAGGGTAGCATAATTTTGAAGTCTGATTACAACGCTAAAATAATAATAAAGCTAATTTCAGCTGCTCCCTTGCCACAAGAGGTTGACCCAGCAAGTGGGTCCACATGTTTGATTGGGCAGAATTATATGCTGGATGCAGGTAATGATTGAAATGCATACTCGTGAGTTTCACATGTTTGCCGGTAGGTTTCCATAACAACTGCAAAGACTGCAAATATGCCTGCAAAATATTGGATGAGTTTGACTTGCTAATGGACATATGCCATGCTTCCAGAAGGGGAGACATTGAGCACTTGTGAACATTGTAAATGTTTTGTATTAAACTTTATGTTCATCCCTGTATTTTTCAAAATGTACTCCAAATTTCTAAGTCCTTTACTTTAGCCTTTTAAAATTGGATGTTTTTTTTCTGACACACCCTGTACATGCATGCGTTATCATGCACATATTGAGCTATGGGGTGTTACTGAAACTAAAAGTGAAAGTACTTAGACTGCGGAAAAATGCCACTGTATTACCATTAATATTGAAATTTTAAGGTTAAGCTCATTTTAAATATTTTATACTCTACTAGGTGGTTTAATCATATTATATTAAAAAAAAATCATGTTTTTATTGTGACTGTACTGTCAGGACGAAAAACTACACTCAAGGTGGAGGCCTGCTCATTAAACAGACCTACACCTTGATTTAATAAATACAAGCTTTAAAAATATATTAACCTAATATTAAAAGGAAAAAAATCCAAGCAGAATTAAAAGTCTTAATCACATGGTTAACGCTCAATATCTACAGGCTGACTGTAAATAATAATTCTAAATCAAGGAGGTGTGATTTCTTATTTGTGCAAATCTAAAAATGTCTTGAGGAGGCAGCACCTGTTACACACAAAATGATAAATCAAAGTGTAATTAGCTTGTTCAGCTGGTACTGCTCTGTCTGCTTCCACGTGTATCTGTGCATGTGTGTAATACCACACTGATCACAGCTGATTGCAGAATGGTGAAAGCAAAGCCATGGGTCCTTTCCTAGCAAACTTGTGTCTTGAAGCTCCTGTCAGAGAGCACTGGCGAAGCTTCAGCCCCCTTTCAGCTTGCCAAGCTCCAGCCTGTGTTAATGAGACATTAAAATGACAGATTTTTAGATTTCAGGGCTTCAAATTAAGCTAATTTCAAAGACAATCGCCAACTAGATGGCAGTATTTAACAGGATGCTAAAAACAGGCATTATGAAAACAGAATGCATTTTTAAGACATAATGACAGTGATCACTTTCCCTTTAGTATTTTTTAATTTAAGTGTATTTTCAGATTTCACTGAGCAAGCACTGCTTGCTTTGCTTGTGTTTCTTGATGGCCAATGGAAAAAAAAACACGAAAACACTGCTTTCAAGCGTTTGGACCATTTACACATAGAGCATAGCTAGCTTCTTTTGGCTACACATAGAGCATAGCTAGCTTCTTTTGGCTGCTCTCTTATTCAAATCCTGTGGTTTGTGAAGTTTTAAAAGCTCAGTTTTAGTATTATGGGATGACGTATTTGTTTCTGTTTGAAAGAAAAGGCAGAATGGCAAATTATCAGCATCTTGTTAAACAAGCTGCATCAGGGCACTAACTGAATGCATCACACATCTCACAGTCTTCACTGATCATTTTTCCAATTCAGTGATTCCAATTACTTAAGGAAAAAGCCTGGCAGAAATCTACTGTTTACTAACACCTGTGCTGGCATCCAACTATCAAGTGAATGAAGGCTTACCAGGGTCAGGCTGAACCTTGCTGCAGCTGATTTGAGAACAAAACTTTTTTTCTGTTCTTGTCTAGTGGCAACCTATTATTACTGTACAACTGGCCATCAGATGACTTTTATTTCATATTTCTACACTGATTATATTTTTCAGCCTTTGCTCTCTGGGAAATGGATAAATAAGAGAATGGGATTTCTACCAACACATTTACATCATCTAAGTATATTTTGGCATATATTGGTAAATTTTGACATCCTGGTAAGGTTTCTCTATAAACCCAGATTGTGTTTCTGTGCTTTTGAAAATAAACACTTGATGTTTACTAATATTGTACTTACTTTGGAGAAGATATGATTGGAATATAAACCAGCATGAATCAATACTCATGGAAATACTGATATACTATACATTTGAAGACTGTCTCACACTTGTGTGTGCTACCAGTGTTATTTTATTTACATCCTTCTATCTAACTGTCTTGTACTTTTCCAATTCAGTTGCCATAGGGCAGTGGTTCCGAAAGTGGGGGGCACGCCCC
>VURO01038128.1:0-14128 GCA_015108175.1 Pelvicachromis taeniatus
AGCTCCGATACGTCACCGCTGTAATAATGTGAATTATTGTTTATAAGATGATTTGTTCCACAGTGGATTGTGTTGCTGCACGGATGTTTTAGAGTGTGACACGAGTAAGTTGGTGTTGGGTCAGAAAGTTAGGCTGTGTGCTGTTGATGTACATGGCAGAGAGTTAACCTGAGTCATCTGACTTATTAATAAACCTTACTACCCTGTTGGGTAGGAAATAGATATTCTGGAGTCTGTCGTGAATGAGACCAGAATATAACAACCGCTAGTTTCCCCTTCGCCTTTCTTAACCAGAAACTTCTACCCAAAGCCGTTTCAAGGCTTATCCGTTTATGATGACACCTGCTTGGCTCACGTCCGTACGTACGTACATACAGTTAAGAAAGTGCAATGTTAGTTTTGTTTGAAGTTTAAGAAAGTGTTTTAGTTTCACCGTACGTGTACCGTACGTATCCTCTCTCCCTCCCTCCTTCCTCAGCCGTTCTCTCCGGTAACTGCGTTAACTTCCGCCAAGGTAAGGTTATATTTGCTTAAGTTGGCTTATCTTTTATTTAACTATATTTACTAATACAGTATTTTGATGTTTGTTTCTTATTGAAAAACATGTACTTTTCCATTGTTTTTGATATTTTGGGGACTTTTTGGGAGGGCTGGAACAGATTAATCTCATTTTCATTATTTTATATGGGAAAAATTTGATTGGGTTCCGAGCTCGGTTCTGGAACGGATTAAACTCGTAACCCGGGGTTCCACTGTATATAACAAGTGATCAAAAAGTTCTGAGAACAGGTTTGGGAATTTTGAAATCCTTTCCTGACTTAAATGTGGGACATTTTCAGTGTGATCATTAATAACCCAACGAGTAAGGTGTGGAGTGACGTTTATCTCTGCGTTCAATAAAACTTATGCGATGTCCGTGTACACTGAGGTAGCGCTAGATAGTTTTCTGTGAATGTTCTCCCTCATACACTTCAGAAAATTACAGTGGGCCTCCTTGTTAACAGTTTCACACTGGGAGACCAATTCATGGTGCACAACCCAGTGATTATTGAGAAAAATGATGAGCAGTCTCCTAGTCTCACTTCTTACCTGACAAGCTGCCTTTGTGCTTGGAAACTGTGGGCTCTCATCAACAACATTAGTTCTTAACATGAAATTCAGGTCAGTTTGGAAGACAAGTTGGTGTCTGCTCTCTGCACAAACTAGGAGTATTTGGTAAAATCACAGCGCACATGTGGAATTGCATCTGCATGCAGTCTGAAAAGGATTTACCACAATAGATGACTTTCTACATGAGATTGGGGGGAACACGTAATTGCTCTGAATATCCTGATGTTTCCTACTAACCTTAAGGAACCGAATCATGACTTCAAAGAATGAAAATCAGCATAAAAGTCCAAACAGTAGTATGATATATTGAGCCACAGATACTGTACCCAATGTTAAACCAATTGAATTGTATCCTTCAGAAATGCATCAACAGTTTAGGAACAGGGTAAATCATTTGTTTCTATTTGCATACTATACAGAGAGCCAAACCAAAAGGCTCAGACAGCAGATCCTCGATCACACACTGCTGCTAACCTATTCTGGAACAGTGTGAGAGCCCATTACTCAAATTGGAGTCACAGACAAAGACCTCGCTGCCCCTGGTCCAGATGTCAAAGGCTTTTATGAAAATCCCTAATGTGATTCAACCTGATCCAACCAACAAAGACCTCTTGTTTTTTGCACAAACACAATAAGAGTCTCTTTGATTGCTGCTGCTGAGTCCCTCATTACTGATAGACAAACAGCAGAGAAAAACAGCTGACTGCAGTGCGATTAGAACAAAATGCCTTGTGATAAGCATCACAAAATCTTGCCGTGTAACCAGCATAGTTGCCAACACGTTTCAGTGAAGTGTAGCTGCTTTCTTTCACATTCACTTTGTCATTTGAACGGGGATCCCAATCATCATTCTGTTGTCTTTGTTAGCTGTTCTGTTATTCTGGCTTAAAGCTTAAACAGTTTTTCAGTGCAAGCTGGCATAATGGTAACTCATTAAACAGGGACCTGAGAATCTCTGTTATCTGGTTACACATATCAATTTCCTCTACCTGTAGTTGCCAGTTCCTCTTACTGGATGCAGGTGGACTTATACAGAGCACTTATTGCTCATCCTTCAAACTCTAGAAAGTGATCCAATCTAACCATATGTAGTTACTCTTGGGTAGGGCAATTTAATAGTGTTTGCCTTTTGTCTTGCCTTCAGTCGCCGGTGATATCTCCCATTTGTCTAGCAGAAAACAACTTTCCAGCAGTGACTGAGACGAAGACAAACATGTGGGCAGCACTCAGCACAGGACCAGCTGTGGGCCTAAATGGCTGCCATTTATCATTGTAAACTGATTTAAGGAATTGAATGCATATGCTGACGTGGCTGATCTGCTGATTAGCTCAGTAATACCCAATAACACTAGGGCCCCTTTGCTAAATTGTTTTTTATGGTAGAGATGTGATTTAGGAGTAATAATATGAGGATTTTTCACATTGAGATTGTTATTATGTCTATTATAAAATATAAAATTTAGAAGTTACAAACAAAGTGTCTGTCTGAGGATAACAAATGTTAGCTGCTAAGTACAGCAGAAAACGTCTTCTTCATTCTTGTTTTTTTTTCTTAGTCATTTTGCCTAGTTGCATTGTTCTGCACTATAATAATCTTGGCTCTGAGGAAGTGGCGTTTTACAAGCTGTTTTAAGGTTTTGGTTGGTTTTGAGGCCTCTCCCTGAAGGCCTTTCAAGGGGGTGAAAGCTCAACCCTGCTATTTATTTTCCATATATAGTCAGGCAGTTAGACCACAAAGTCAGGGCAGACTGCCTGTCTGGCGCTGGACTGGGTGTGGCTTCTCTGTTAGCATACAGTGGCCAGAGTGAAGGATGGAGAAAGCTTCAGGCTGCTGCACTTTCTCTTGTGTGAACTCGCACTGCTTTGTCTACATGTCCTGTGACCAGTTTAAACTCTCGCCACAGGTCTTCCACTGCCTAGAACACATGTCCATGTCCATGCATGTATTCAAATCTACCCTGTTGAACATCCGATGTGATTGCATGTCATTGCAGCAAACCCACTTTTGCTTATACTTCACAGACAGAAATATTTACACAGCGGTTGCTGTGCATAGATGGCCTCGCAAGTCACTCATTCTGTTTTTGGATTTCCTGGTTGAAGGTATTTAAAGGAAGGAATTTACTGTAAGCAGCACGGTGTCAAGGAGAAGTGAGCTCCTTTTTACTGGAAGCAGATCAGGAATGACAGTTGCATTTACTAGGCTATGTTGAAAGGAGTGAGATAGAGGGCAGAGCACATCCCTGGAGACACATGGGTCTTTGGGGCAGATGAAATGTTTCTGCACATTTACTATATGCCTATGCATGCATGCAAACCTTCCACTCATTTTTCAGCAATGACTTGGTTATATTAAGTCCTAAACGAGCAAAAAAAAAATACAGAAACACACATTCTCTTACACACACACACAGTTGTACCAGCTGCGTGTGTGAGGGGATCAGGCGCAGGCAACAAAAGGCAAAAGAGAGAGAAAGATGGAGGGCACACATAAAAGTGACAGGGCAAAGAAAAAACAGACAAAAAAAGAAGTCAGAGATTGATGATGCAAACACCGAATTAAGTAGGCCTTCTCTCAGCAAGCTGAGCCTAGAAATTGGTTGACGTATGAACTTCAGGTTCCATCTTTTTTGCCTCACCCCTCTTTGGAGGGCCAATGAAGACTGCATGAAGACAGGCATACACACAGCACCCGACAGCAAAGACAACTTTTCTACTCTGCTCAGTATTAGTCTGTCAACTTTCCCAATGCTGCCTCAGATAAAAGTCCTGTATAAGTTGACTTGTAAATGCCATCCCGTTCCAAAACGGGATTAGAGAATATGCCAAGCATTTTGTGAAGGGAGAGAAAAGAATTGGCAGAGAGCAGCAGACATGTCAGGTGTGTGTGCGTGTGAAGGAGTGATCGGCAGAGATAGCGACTATGTCTGCAGGAGGTTAGTATTGGCTGAAATTGGCTCAGTTATTTTCCCCTCACACTCTTGACATCTAGAGGTGCGCGTGAGAGGCATTATGAATTCATAGGCTCCGGGGAACCAAATGAGCTGCCTTCGCTTGGAATTTACACGAGACAGAAATCACTTATTCTCAATGTATTATTTTTCGGTAGCACTTCCACGATAGGTTACAATTTTCCTCTATGCCTCTCCCCTCTCTTCACATCCCTTCTCCCCATAATCTTCTCCACTGGGCACAATTTCCGTGGCAACTTGGTCACACATTTGATTTAGTATTCTGTTTCCTCAATTTATTCAAAATCCCGTTTTTTTTTTTTTGTGCTGTCCTTTTCCTAAGTAGGTCACCTATCTAACAGTATGACAAGCAAGCTGTTATCTTCCCCATTTAAATACCAATGCCTGTACTGTAATAGAGGGCACTCAAATGAGGATGTGTCCAGTAAGGGTGAACCAGCCACATGAGAAGCAGTTTGAACACTGGACCTCTGGGGACACGGCTGGCCCACATCAACATCAGGCCTCATGTGGTATCCAGTGACAACTGGGTATTGAAACAGAATGGATGGACTGGGGGAGTTATGGTGCCCTGAGAGACTTACCTCTATCTATGTCTGGCATGTTTTCAGGGCCATCTTGGAGCCCAGAACAGCCTGTGCATGTTTCTGTTGCAACAGCTGGGGCATTACCGTGACTCCTTTGTGTCTGATCTTCAAACTCCCCCCCATGCAATTTCATGATCACTGCCGCAAATGCCTTCTCATTTTACAAACAGTGCGTGCCTTCTTTTATAAGCTGAAAATTCAAGAGCCACATTCCTCATTAGAAGCATATATGTTATTCCAATACATCCATAACCCATAGTCCACATAAACCCTAACATCCATTCCTCCTTTCAGTTTATTCTTCCTTTGTATCCACGCTTTAAATTCCCTACATTCCTTCAGCCCCTCACACTTCAGTCATTTGATATACTTGAAGAGGGTTTTCCCTCAGGCCCAAGGCCAAGCTGCTCTCCCTAAGGACCAAAAGTCTCACTACCATCACATGACCCACAGAGCTGCACCGCTGGGTCGGCGACCTCTCATGTTCCAGAGGTTAAACTCTCTGATACAGATGATTCCTTTTGGTACATTTGTGTTTTCTCTTCAAACAGAAAACATCCTTCAGATGGCTTCTTGTTTGGCCTTTTTTATGTTTTTATTTTTTTTCATCAAATTTAAACAGGTGTTCGTTCGGTTTGATCACTGACTCTAATACTCAAAAATCTTACCTTAACAGGCCACTTGCTTCATGAGGAAATGACAGAGCTGAAGCCCACTCGGAGTGCTTTTTAAGGGTTTAGAGTAAAAAATGGTTTGAGGAGGTAAACTTAAAGCTGCGTTCAAGACGTCTTCACTGTGCTGACTGTCATAGTCAGTTTGCTAAACCATAAAATTTCATAGTCACTGGAACAAAAAACCTACGGAATTTTGGTGATGGCAGAATAAAATATGTAACATAAGAGTTTTCTTAGCTTTATTAGACTTTTTTGTGGTATTGTTTGAAGTAGCTACGCTAGTTTGACAGCAATAAAATAAAACGGTGTCAATCGCAGTCACTGCAGCAGATGTGCAAACACAACATGTCTTACTGGTAAAATATGAATTCCCCCATGTACACCGTGCGATTAATCAAAACACCAGAAAGCAGTTTCTAATTACTTCTAAGTACTTATGAAACTTTATGTCCATAAATAAGCATATTTATTTATACACAGTTTGATTTAATTATTCAGTGTTTATAGCTGATTGTTAATGTGTTTGTTTTGCCTCCGCTGTACTTGCAGTAATTATATTTCTCATCAACATTTCAATGGGGCTCTTTTTTACTTTTCTCAGGTTACAGGCCTTTCATAATTGATGTGCTTAAGCCTGGATGATGAATCTATTAATATCCTCATGTAAATTACTCTTGTGTCGAGCAAGCCACATATATTTATCACCCTGACGCTTTTCTAATGAAGGAAGTTAAATTAAAACATATTATCAGACAAAAATTGGGACAACATAGTTTTTGTGTGAGCTGTCGCTTGCTGTCATCCCTCTGCCTGGGCTGTGTAAACAGGCAAAGTTTAAAAAAGGCAAGAGACAAAAAGAAATACAGAGAGAAATTTTTTTGTTTAATCATTTAAAGACTCAGAAAGGAATGAGATGAAATATCTGGGACAAATGAAAAATCAATCAAAAAAGCTGTCGGAGGGGCCGTTTGAATGTTCCTGCAGTCGTTTAAGGGCTTCGTTATCCACTTCAAAGAAAAGATTCTCATCCGCTGAGAAGGGTTGGAAACACATTTTGATCCATTTGGCTAATTTCTACTTGATGTAAATCTTGTAGGAACATTTTTCGGTTCCAAATACAGCCACAAAACCATCGGAGATACTGTGATGAGTGAAAACAAGTTTTATTGTTTTCATACAAAATATCATGCATGAAAGATAACAGTCACGTTCTTAACAAATTGCCAGTGTAGTGGAAGCTCGTGCTACATTTACTGATGTGTTTAAAAAAAAGGGAATTTCTCGAACTAGTTTGCATTTTATCCACAGCTTCTTTTCTTTTTTGATCCGTTTCTCACAACCGGTAGTATATGTGGCCAGCTCTCAGTAGCTTAACCTAGACCTTTTATCTGAGATTTCTTTCTTGCCTTTCATTGCATTCATAGCAGAGTACATTTGGATAGGATCATTGCTGCTGTGGCCCTAACCCAATCAATTACCAGGTCAGGTTAGAAGATTTATGTAGTTGTTTAACCTCCAACAAGAACCTTTGAACAGCTCCTGTAGTCATTGAGCGATTACAAAATGACCTGTCATTTGGTACATGTCGTTTTTATATTATTGGAAAAAAAAAATACAGCTCCAACTCTGTAATATGCTCCCTCAAGATGTTGATACAGCCCTGCCATAGATTTACTGGACACGTAAGGGCATGTAAATTAGTATACTTTGGTGATAACAGCGTACAATATGGGTTGCATTTAATTAATATGGTGCAGTGTAACACATATTGTACAGCACAGATGGGGCAGCAGAGTTGTTGCTGTGCAGCACACACTACATTGGTGCTGACATACTGCTTTCAACTATAGACACAGTAATGGTAAACCAGCCAGAGAGGTCCAAATTACTTTTAACACAGACAGATATGTCTATAGTTATTTGACTAAAGACATATCTTCTGTTGTTTTTTCCTTCTATAGAACATTTTTGTGTATGACGTTTGCAGATGACATTGTGATGTGTAGCTAGAGTATGGAACAGGGTAAAGCCTGGTCATGTGGAAGTATGCACTGGAGAGAAGAGGAATGAAGGTCAGCAGAAGCAAGACAGAATACATGCGCATGAATGAGAGGGAGAGAGCTGGAAAGGTTAAGATGAAAGGAGCCGAGGTAGTGAAGGTGGATGAGATTAAATACCTTCGGTAAACTATTCAAAGCAATGAACAGTGTAAAAAAGGATGAAGCAGAAAGTGCAGACAAGGTTGAGTAGGTGGAGATTAGTGTCAGACGTATGTTGTGACACAAGGATGGCAGCAAAAGTGAAGGGTTAGGTTAACAAGACTGTAATGAGACCTGCCATGATGTGTCTTGGAGATAGTGGGTTTGACAAAATGATTGGGAGACTGAGCTGGAAGTGGCAGAGTTGAAGGTGGTAAAGTTTTCATTGGGAGTGACCAGGATGGACAGGATTAAGAAAGAGTATATTAGAAGGCCAGTTCAGGTTGAGCAGTTTTGTGAGTCAAGTTTCAGATGGTTTGGACAAGAGGAGGAGGAAGGATAATAGATATTTGGGTAATGGTGATGAAGGTGGAGCTGCCAGGGAAGAGGAAAAGGGAAGATTCATGGATGTAGTGAAGCCGCACATACGGAGGGTTGGTGTGAGAAAAGACGGTAGTAATAGAATTAAATGGAGGCAGGAGAGTCACTGTGTGAACCTTAAAGAGCCCACGCAGTCGAAGAAGAATTAGAAGAAGACTGTACCAGTGGCAGTAGTTTGATAACCTAATGATCACAACAATGCTTAGTGATGATGGGGAAGATCAGTAACAGAAAGACCAAAGGTACCAGTCCGATACTGTCATACATTTCAGATGCTACATGCTACAAGTGGACCATGACATAATGGTGATGTCAATTCAGTTTCTGGTAATAGTTTCAGTATTTTTTAATGTTTTGAACTAAAAATCTTCCAAATTGCTTATACAGTGATTTTGGTCCCTTATTTGTCAGGGTCACTGTGAAAGAGAATGCAGTTTTAATCAGTATGTGTGCAACGGGAGACACGGTAATTACTCACCCAGGATGAATTAGGAGAACTCTGGCACGTTAATCATCATAGACAGCTTCAAGTGGCGATCCGGTCTTTCATATGGCATCACTTTGACTTTTAAGTTATGCACAATGTGAAAAATATGTTGATACGCTGAAAACTTGTATGGTTGATTATGACCAAGAGAAAGCAAGGCAAAATGGAAGGCGACTGTTAAGAATAACATAAAAATCAGTGGGGTTTTTTTCCTGCATAGTATGATGTTGAGACTGGTGATATTTTTGACATTCTTGGTAAGTCAGTCTGGCGGAATATAAAAGACCACAAACATCAGAAAGAAGAAAGAAAGCTTCACTCAATTTTAAACCTCTAGGCCAAGGCCTAATAGTCTCCCCAAATACAATAGCTGTTACAGTCAACATAACATTAGACAGTTATGTAAGGCAACTTTGGTCTTACAGTGGCCATATGAAGTAGAAAAAAATGCATTTTGGAAGCATTAATAAGCAAATTTTATGCAAACGCAACCACTGATTATCAACACGATGCTTGTTACAAACAAAAAAAAATCAAACATAGATATTGATGGCAGTGCTGGAAATTGTATAGTAGAAGTCAGGGATTTAGTTGTGGAACTGCTTAGAGGAGCATAAGGAAAAAGACACCAGTGAAAGATGAAAGGGATAGACAATCAAAATGAGAAGAATAGCCACCACTGATCTAAATGTAGGCCATGGTTAGGAGTAAAGGACGGTCAGGGAAGCAGTAAAAGAATTGCTGGAGGCCATGTAGCGGAAACAAGAGCAACAGATATGTTTTAAATTAGCATGGCCTGAGGAATGCAGCCCATAAAAGAGGGCAGAGATGGTGACCCGAGGCCTTGCAACCCGATCCCCTGAGGCACAAGCATCACTTTTGTGGTATACTGCTTTCTCAGTACCCCCACTCCCGCAACCTCATCACAGTGAGCTTGCTGGGTTACTGCAGACCACTCCAATCAGACCAGAATAGTGAGTGGCTGGAATGTGTCTGCCCTTGCTCCCAGAAATGCTCGGTAAAAGCTAGCTCAGCTCCCCAGTGTTCTGCTCTGTGCTCTGCTCACCCTTCATTAGCCTTTGCCTGGCATTCAACTAATGATCACCTTATTCATTTTCTTCCTTCACCTCAAGTATGGTCACTCTGCTCTTTTGTCTCTTTTCCGCTAGCTGAGATTGGACGACCATGACATTCAAATTGTGTAGCATGCATGCAACATCTCTCTCTTTCACCCCTTGAAACCTTCTGACCTTTTTAACAGAACAGAGATATTTTCTCACCTTCTATCACACCTATTTTCTTCTTTCCAGTATGAGCCAATCCTATTCTTCTGCACATATCTCATTTTCTGTTAATTCACCACGTCCTTCTTCTTCACTGTCACACACAGACAACATTCTTCATTAGTCACACTCACGCAGCTGCCCTCTGTCCTTGTACTTTGCACCTGTTCTGTCCCTCAGGTCCTCTGTGTTCCACCATCATGATCTCATCTCCCTAAAGCACCGCGGTTACTTTGCGTGATTCTGTCTCACTGTCTGGTTGTTGGCGTAGGGTGTCTTGTTACACATGATTTTTTTTTTTTTTCACATCTCATGATTAATATTATCTGTGATGCAATTTAAATGGAAGATTTTGTCATTTGAATTTTTCCGTGTTGTTTTTATTATCAAGCATTCTAGACATGCAGGAACAGCAACACTGAGGTATGTTAGATGAGATTCGCCGACACACACACACACACACACACACATTTCTGTGCTTCAGTCAGGTGGCAGAATGTGTGTGGTGTTGCACACTATTAGCATAATGGTCATTTACATAGGGCAGAACTGTTCCAGGTAATTCAATATATATGTAAAACTCTGTTGCTAGTGTGGCAGGGGGCCTGTGATGGTTCAGCTGACCCATGCTGCCCGAAGCACCTGTTTTGCCATAATTATAGCCTCTGATCAGCCCAAGTCCAGAAACCAAAAGTCAAGACAGCATAGAGGGCCAATGCATTGATAATATGTAATTCTCTGCAATTTTCCTTCTTCCAGATACCTTGGGTTAACTTAGGACATCGGCAAACATCCAGAGCTTTCTCTAATAAGTGCCTATGTTGTTATCAGTTTTTCTTTGCAGATCTATTAATGGTTTTGGTAAAAACTAGAATTGCAGTGTTGAGCTTGGGATTAATTCTTGACCCATGTAATAAGCTATCTAAAGGCAAGACACCGTGCTTTAATGAACCGACAACTCACCGCTGCTCTACTGTCCTGCACAAACACAGATATACCGATGCACTCTGTTAAACATGTGCACCAGTGTCTTTTCTTTACTCATTGTTTGCCAATCACAGTATCGTCTATCAACATTGCAGTGAGCGCTGATCCTTCATGCGTGCATGCCGTCACCATGTCATTGTCATAATAAGCCTCTATTCATCCATGAATGACAGTCAACTCAATTTGAATTGACTGACTCATTCTGATTTGCCAAATTTACTTCCAACAAACAGACGCAATCGGGCCTTTTAGAGAGCAATTCCTTTTACTCCCTTTATTCCATTTACAGTCCATTGTTTTATTTTCAGCTCTTTATTTTATTCTTCTTCTTATTTGCCATTGTCTCCATCCTTTTTCTCTTCCTCTTGATGAATAATTCATGGAGTCATTCATAATTTAGGGGAAGCAGCCAGAGATTTACACAGCTCTTTGTGTCACTGAGTTTTGTTTGGTGGCATATTCAATAATTGTTTAATATATCAAATTGACTGGGAGTTAGAAGCTCAGGCCCTGTGTGCAGCAGAGCCCGATTTGTCTGATTATGGCAAGGGTGAGTGCCATATACTTTCCTAAAGCAGCAGGATCCGCATGACTGCTGGGAGAACTTCCTACTTCCTAACAATTTCTTTATTTTCCTATTGGCTAAAATCCTTCTTGGAATACTTTGTGGCAAGAGGTCCACAGTTATGAAGTTCAGAGTGACTGTGTCTGGGATTGATTCTATTTCCGCTTCAGCTAAGCCCTGCTGTGTGATGTTTGCTATAAATGTGTGTCAGAATGCTGTATTGTTTATTATTTCATCAGATGCATTCATAACAGTGAAGCTGGATTCAAATCTCAGATACACTGGTAATAAAAATTCACATCTCACAGATGAACCGGTCTGACATTCGTTGCTTCATTCCTGTTCTGTAAACTGCAGACTTACTCATCCTTATGGAAGCACAGGTAAGCAGTGGTTATAATGAGCTAAGACATATTATCGGTGTAATGTACATTTTGTTTCCCAAACAAAGCAAAGTAAAATTGGCGACACCTGTTCCTATTTTGCAATCTCATAATGTGAATGGCAAACAGTAATCAAAGGAGAGAGATGGTGTTCATGTATAGCATCTGCTCGGCTGTGTTTGTGAGAGACAATGAGGGGTATTTTTAGTTCAGCAGTTTCCAGTGAATCATTCCACAATACAAAATGTTACATGGGTCAACACATAATCCCCATTAAGCCCAGCTGTCAATTTGGGTCCTAGCATATTATTATCTGTATAAATATAGAGGAGTCATCAGCATACTTTACAATTGAGTATTCCTCCATTGGGTAAGAAAGAGAAGCGAGGTGAACCAAGCAAGAACTCCTGTCAAAGCCAGTAAATGCCAGCTGTCAGCAACTGTATTTCTGTCAGTTTAACAATTAATACATTACATTTCTACTTCACTGAAGTCTTAGAATACGATGCCTAATAACTGTCTGTTGTTTGGATCTGTGTTCTAGTTAAAGTGTTTATACAGCTGCATGAATAAATAAATAAATAATAAATAACTAATAGATGCATTTTCAGAAAACATACAGCAATGCAATAAAATGTTGTCCTCCAGCAGCTTTACCTAACATCCAAGCATTCGTTCTTTTACCCCCTTGAGTATGGGTTTATGACTAAAGGAGTTGACTTTGCCAGGTTCTATTTAATGAACTCCTTTCAACTATTTCCCTTGATGCATAAAGCAACTGATCTATTGTGCTTCTGTGCGTTGTTTCTCTTTTGTACATAGTAGTTTATTTTGATTATTCACTAGGGAATTGTAAAAATGATCACTTTAGGCTGTTTAACACAAAAATTAGATTATGATATAATTGTCAGACCTTTCAGATGGTCTGGTGCATTATCTAAATAGTGTATATAGTATATTAGTTTAGTAAAATGTTAAATGGCATTACCGTATATCTTCCTTTAGTAGCCCGGGCGCTTATTGAGAGACTGGCGGTTATTGGAGACTGGCTCTTATTCCCTTCTCAGACGGAATTATTGCGGAAGTGAGAGGGAAAGTGGACCCAGGCGCGGTTTTTAGACTGAGGTGAAAAGGCATTTACTTACTGTGCTCCAAAACGTATTCCAACAGTTCACAAATAATGCAGTTCCCAATTGTGCTCCTCCTTTGCTCCCGAGTGTCTCCTTGTCTGTGGTAGCCCAGTGCATGATTGGTACTCCCTGAAACTTCTGGTAAAACACCAGAAAATCACAGTTAGCAGGTTTGTTAGCCGACAGTTCCAGTTCAGTGTAATAATCCCACTTCGGCGGTCGCCGCTCATCCAGCTTAAATGCCGCTGGTCATAGATGACGGCTAATTGGAAACAGCTGGCCGAGTGATGATACATGGGAGGAAGGACGACAGCGCGGAGGGACTTCCGGGTCGAAGGTCGTCCGGTTACTATTGGAGACCGGTGTCTATTTGTCATGACATGTTTTCAAAGCGTCAAAAAGAGACAGGCTACTAATTGAAGATATACGGTATATAGCGAAATAGTATAGTACTAGTATAGTTTATTAAATCCAGATTCTATATGAATACTCTCACAAACACAAAAACAACCAACAGGTTTTCATGCCTTTGTAGGGAACTAATGTTCCACTTTGTTTATTTACACTTGAATAGTCCTTCTAGAGTTCATATCTTCTGCAGGAAACATTGGCTTGACCCAAAAGCTCTAAGAGGCCTAGTTTTTAACAACAACTACTCCTGTTAACTGTTTTGATAAAGTGATTGCACAGCTGATTTCAGTTATACTGCATCTTATGAAAGAAAAGGTCAGGTCAAAGCATTGTTTGATTAGCCACCTTATATCCAGAAACTGACTATTGAATGAAACACCAAGTATTCTTATTTTGACAGCCTGGGATGAGTTCATTATGAATTGGCTTTTCTTTCATTCATTATTCATATTTTATAAATGATAGAAATGTGAATAATGTGATATATCAATTTTGCTAGTGATAATTGTAGTTCTTAATTATTTTACTACAAATTCTTTATTAAATTGCACTTACTAATTACATTGCGATGAATCTGTGACTTTTTAGCCTTTACAGTGGCCTGAAAGCTGGGAGAGAGAGCATGGGTAAAGAGATACAGCGAATGGCCCAAGGCAGATTCAACCCTGGGCCTCTGCAGTAGCCTAACAGCATATGGGTCATTTGCTTACTGCAAGCTTACTGTGAAATCCAGGGGTTAAAAAATGTTAAAAAAGAAAGAAAGAGAAAAAGGGGGAAAAAAACACATCAGATGTGACATAAAGATCACTTCTGATGAAAATATCACATCGTTTGTCACTGTCAGTCACCCTTGATGTGCCTTGGTACAGAGAGGTGTCCCCCCCCCCCCCCCCCCCCCCCCCCCCCCCCCCCCCCCCCCTCTCATCTACCCCCCCCCCCCCCCCCCCCCTCTTCTCCGCC
>VURO01038143.1:5980-26810 GCA_015108175.1 Pelvicachromis taeniatus
TAGCTTTTTCTTCAAAGCTATTTGCTTTTTTCTGATTTCTAGTCAGTTTTTCATTCAAAAAAATATGTTAAATAATAAAGAAAAATTGTAATATAGTTATAGAAAATTCAGTTATAGTGCTGAGTAGGGCTGGGCAAAATGATTATTTTCCGAATCGATGAATCTAGTGATTAATTTTTCGATGCATCGATGAATCTAATGATATATGTTACTGCTAAGCAGCTTAAATTAGTTTTGCATTTACGGAGGTTGGGTCTTTATCTCTGAGTGTATGTCTACGTGGGGGGTGTCTGGCTGAATTAAAGGGTAAAAACCAGCGTTAGTAAAAAATTTGAAAACTTACGGTCGTTTTATGATCGGCCATTTCATCCTTAAAAAGCCGGCAAAGACTGAATTGCTTCCTTTTCGGTTAAAATATCTCCATACTGTAGAACTGTGTGTTCGGGGGACATGGTTTAAGTCCACATGTTACCGCGACTAGCTGCCGCTATGTGTTTTTTTGAAAGTGATGACGCATCGACGCAAATTTTTTACGTCGACGTATTTTACGCATCGACGTAATCGATTGCGTCGACGTAATCGATTGCGTCGACGTAATCGATTGCGTCGACGCGTTGTCCCAGCCCTAGTGCTGAGCAACTGGCACAAAACTTTCAGTAAAGTAGCAGTACAGCTTGTTTTCTCAGAGCTTTCAACTTCAGCTCATATTCCTTATCAGTAGATGGATTGTTTCCATTTATTTATCATATAAAGTTGTTTGTTTTTGCTCTTCATTAACTTTATTAAGGTATGACAGTGTTTAACACAATATAATACCATTTGCAAATTAACTGTGGGTACCCTTACCAATTCATCTCCAAAAATTTGAGTGAAACGACAGTACTGTGAAGACTGGTACATTCTTGTTTTGTGCTATAAAGCCATTGAGCAGAGTTTGGTGTAAAGATGCAGACGCTGGAGGAGCCTGCCAGTCATCTGGAAAATAGTATCGTTTGTTTGTGTTAATTACAGCAGCATCTCCAAGGTAATGTGTTGCTGATTTTTTTAAGAAAAACAAAAAATGGCAGCATGTACACCTTAAAGTTACTTGCTGTGATTTTCTTCCCAGTTTACTTTCCTCCTCCACACTCCTCCATCCACCCTTTATTCTCTCCCTCTCCTCATCTCTCTTTAGAGCTGTTGAGCTCTCTCCATCCATCTCTTTCCTTCCCACCATATCTCTCCCCCTCCATGCGTCTCTCACTCCCTGGCTGTTTGAACGAGAGCTCTTTGAGGGTCCACTGACTTAATTACTGTAATGGGGTTTCTGACACTTGAGACTAAAGAAGTAAAAAAAAAAAAAGAGGGAGAAGAGGGACTGGGGAGGGGGCAAATGAAAGGACATTGTTATTAGTTTTATATAGAAGCCTTGAGCATAACATAAAGCACTCCAGGCCTCCACAGAGACATGTTCTTTTTGCAGAAGTTTGCTGCACTCTTCATCAGTCCTTCATTATTTTGGTCTGTAATTGCATGTTTGCATATGTGTATGTGTAGCAGTGTTTTGAGAACATTTTCATTGAACTCCATCATTGTTCAGAAGAGTTTCTCAGAAAAATTATTAATTAAGCAACTATTCAACATTGCAGCCCTGACTCATGGGAAATGTGACAGCAGGTTATTTGAGGTTCTTGGTTTTCAGGTTGTTTCTGGCAGCTGTCTTTTCATAGTTCCTAAAGGTCCTTGTGAAGATCACTTGGGATTTGTGCAAAAAAAAGTTTCTATTTTTTGCTATTCTACAAGATGTTAGCTCAACATTATGGGCATTAACGGGGACAATGCCCACAGAAATCAACCTTTAAATGTCATATTTGGCTTATATCCTTTGCATGTGAGTCAAACACACAGACTTCCTCTGAAATCTGGTTTTATAAGTTTTGTCAGAAAAATGAAAGTGACCCATGTTGTCACCAGCTACACAATCTGGCTTTCAAACTGAGATGAAGGCAGAAGAAATTGGAAAAAAGACAGAAGGATCCAGACAAAAAAAAAACATCAGGAAGAAGAAATGAAGAGGGGGAGGAGGAGGAAATGAGAGCCAAGTTCTTGTCCATCTTCATTACGGTTCATTTAATTTTTTATCAATCACAGAGACATCTCAGACGTCTGGCTCGATATACTGGCACACACACACAAACAAGAATGAGCACATAGATATTTAGAGGAGGCTCAGTTCAGTTTCAGTTTAATTAAATCAGAAAAGAAAAATTTCCTCAGGATTTTAAAAAGCACAAAACTTTCACCACGAAAAGCTTATTTGAATTTATAATTCCACAACAAGAAGAATTAAATCTATGCCAGAAAGCTAAGATGCACATTCAAACTCTATTTTAAATTCAATGAACTCAATAAACCCACACAAACAGATATTTATGGTCACGTTTAAAAATACTGCATGTAAATATGCTAACACATTGGCACTATCAAACCCATTTCCTGGTCTTTCTAATCCCCCTCATAGCATGAATGTGCTCTCCAGGTCTTATGGTAAATATCAGATAATGCTGCTATGTGTGATATTGTATGTGATAAGGTTGCTATTTTGGCCTTGCAGTGGTTGAGGCTTACAGACTGCCCAAATCAAGGAAGGTTTATCCTCTGGGGAGCATCATAAGTTTGACTTTTAAACCCACAGATAAAAAAAAGTAAAACTATCTTATATACAATTGAATCTGGCGCTCCGTGGAACAGTACAAGAATCACCATTAAAAAATCAAGGACCCACTTTTAAAGACATGAAGTCATCTAAAGCACTAAAGTTTCGATAGCGGGCCTCAGAAAGAAAAGGTTGTTGGTTCTCCAAAGTCTAGACAAATCCTCCACTAGAGGATATAGATTTCGATATGACATTTCATGTACTGAATTGTATATATTGTGCTTTCAGACCTGGTTTCTGAGCACACATGTAAGGATGAGGACTCAGCCCAACACACATTGTTCATTTGTAACTAATGATCCATTGTTTAGAAGGTCCTCACAAGGTCCCAATTTCATAATTTATGTTGGGTTACTTTTCTTAATGAATGGTGAGCTGTATTCTTGGCCTGTTGTACTTCAGCAGGAAATTTTAGATGGGAAGTCATAATGACATTTGCATAATTTATTGTCAGTCAACAGAACGCTAACTCTACAGTTCTTGTGTGACCATTACACTCACTGAAACCTACCAGCATAATGCAAGAAATGTACACTGTATTTGGTAACATCAAACAGAAGTGAGAAAATTGGCAAACAACAGAAAAATCTGAAGAATTTTATTTTTGTAGTACAAACAAATTTTGTATTATGAAGCAATAAGGGCTGCCGATTGACACTTAAGTCAGTATGACAAAATCAAGCGAAAAGTTTTGATGGTTTCAGTCTAGTCCATTAGTGGACTAAAGAAGAGTTTATTAGCATTTTATTTAAACAGCTGATGTAGAGGGAAAAAAGAGGGACCATATTTGCTAAAATGCATTTCCAAAAGCAATGACTATTTTCTAGCGATGATTAGCTTATAGGTCCCAGAGTATCTGTACTTCAGCAAGCAGGCGCAAACTATACCTGGCTAATTAATCATTTTAGATGATTACTGCTATGTTGGAATTAATCAAAATAAAATAAAAAGTGCTCCCTTTAAATTAAAAAATACATACATAATATTTTGTAAGAGGTACATTTTATTAACTGTCAGCTGTCCCTTACCTCATGGTTTTACTCATAACCTAAGAGCTATTTGTCAAATATTAGGGGGTTTTTTTCAAATTATTTTTTTATTGAAGGAGCTACATTTATGATTTCCACACATTTTCCAGTCCTCCAATTAGCTAACTACCATGTTGAGCTATTTATTATGTGTCAAAAGCTAGCTGGACACCAGTAATATAATATTATATGTACATATATACCATATATATACCATAGTTACAGCGTAACTATTCACGTGCTGCATATGGGAAATAACTGTGTGGACAACATCGTACCCAACACAAAGGTACAGTGTTTTTCCAACAATAAACCATGGATAAATCTGGAAATAAACGCTCTCCTAAAGGAGAAGAAGAGGGTCTTTAGATCTGGAGACAAACAGGAGCTGGGAGTTGTCCAGAAGAAGCAGAAATGGAAGATAAGGCAAGGGAAAGAAAACTACAGGAGGAAGATGGAAGAGCAGCTGCAACAGGACAACATCAGATGGGTTTAGAACAGCCTGAAGACAATCTCAAGACAAAAACCAACCCCCCAGGCTGCAGGAGACTTGGGGTGGATGAATGACCTAAATAAATATTTTAATAGGTTTGATCTACCACCCACCCCTCCCCCTGCATCGTCCCCACTGCTGCAGTCTCTTCAGAGACTGCCTGTCTTTCACCTCAGGACTTCACACCTCTCAGCCCCCATCCATCACAGCCACCTCCGGCTTCTGAGGACTCCGACACACACCCTTCTCCCCCAAAATCCAGTCTTTCTGTCTCAGCACTTCAAGTGAGAAATGAGCTTCGCAAGATCAAGGTGCGTTAGGCTACAGGTCCAGATGGCATCAGCTCCAGGCTCCTGAGGTGCAGCACAGATGAACTGTGTGGCAATGTGGGATACCTGTTCAACCTGAGCCTATTGCTGGGGAAAGTACCACAGCTGTGGAAGACCTCCTGTGTGGTACCGGTACCAAAGACCTCCCATCCCAAGGACCTCAGCAGTTACAGGCCGGTAGCCCTGACATCACATCTGATGAAGACCCTAGAGAGGTTGGTTCTCAACCATCTGCGCCCCCTGGTGAGGTCCTCATTGGATCCGCTGTAGTTTGCTTACCAGCCTGGCATAGGGGTGGAGGACGCCATCATCTACCTCCTGTACCGAGCTCTGAATCACCTGGAGAAGCCTGGAAGCACTGTGAGGATCATGTTCTTTGATTTCTCCAGGGCTTTCAACACCATCCAGCCATGATTCCTGAGGAACAAGCTGGAGCATTCCTCTTCACCCTCTACACTGCAGACTTCTCCATCAACTCCCCACGCTGCCACCTATAGAAGTTCTCTGATGACTCTGCCTCATCACAGTTGAGGACGACTCAGAGTACAGACAGTGGACTCTGGACTTTGTGGACTGGTGCCAGCAGAACCACCTGCTGTTCAACGGCAGGAAAACCAAAGAGTTGGTGGTAGACTTCCGGAGACGCAGACCCACCACAATGACACCGGTGAACATCCAGGGAGTGGACATTGAGGTGGCTTAGGTCATTTGGAGTCCAGGAAGCGCTTCTAAAGACTTTCTATGACTTTGTGGTGGCATCTGTCATTTTTTACAGTGTTGTATGTTGGAGCAGCAGTTTATCGACAGCTGAGAGGAAGAGGTTGGATAAACTTATCAGGAAGGCCAGCTCTGTTATAGGATGCACCCTGGATCCAGTGCAGGTAGTGGGAGACAGAAGGACTCTGGCCAAAATAACATCTCTGATGGACAGAGTCTCCCACCCCATGCATGTAAATGTAGCTGAACAGCAGAGTACCTTCAGTGACAGACTGCTACATCCTAGTTGCACGAAGGAGCGTTTCCGCAGGTCCTTCCTCCCTGCAGCTGTCAGACTTTACAATCAAAACTGCTACCAACAAACATAGATGTTTACATCAGCACTGTAAATTACACACTAATCATCTGAACAACTACCACTGTTATAACTTGCACATTATTTTTGCACATTGCACATTATTTTATTTTTTTCTCTCAGTTACATTATTTTTTATTTATACAATTTCCCTGTTCTGTAAATACTTCTGTAAAAATTGTGTGTTTCTCTTCTGTGTCTTGTTCTTTTAGTGTATATGTCTCTTTGCTGCTGTTACAACCAAATTTCCCCCTGTGGGACAATTAAAGGATTATTCTATTCTATAAGTGCAGCAGTTTCTTGAAATATGCAAACATTCATGGAAAACATTACATAAGCAAAAAAAAATTAGATATAAGTCGAATGAGCTTCAAAGTCAATATTTGGTATAACCACCTTTGTTGTTCAGGCTGAACTTCCTTAGACAAGCTCTCTTGACATTTTAACTAGTCGTCTGGAATATTTCTCCAAACTTCTTGATCTGCCAGCGCATGAAAATAATTTTGTAATTTTTCTTGACCAAATCCTATAAAATAATGACCATGAAGATCACACTAAGAAATATCATATTTATCTATGTACAGTACCATTAGGTGAATCATTATTTCCTGTCTTTTCATTTGCAAGAAACTACGCCACTATTACTATTCACCACTTCTGTTAATCTGATAATTACTTAATCTTTTTGCAGTCCCTAAGCATCATCATTTAAAAAAAACTAATTAAATAAAAATAACAAGCACATACAGGGCTTTCACCGAATACTTTACAATCAGCCAAGCAAAAGGTGTAATTATAAAAATGATAATTATTACTTATGAATAGAGTGATTGTTATTCTGTTTCATGGATACTGATAAACTAATCATAACTTCATGAGTCATTAAAAGAGCTTCTCCAAGTCAACTCTAGTAACTTATTGTTGTTTATTATATAGCCACTAATAACGATTAATAGATTTATTCCTTACTTGTTCATCGTAGCTACTCATTGTGTAACATATTGTAAAGTGATATATGAAACTTGTCTCATTAGAACAAGAGTACAAAACCACAGATACACACAGACACACTTCTATTTAACTCCAGGGGGGAAAATCGGCCTACAAGACAGCTGAGGTAAGGTGCCAGTAGGGGGGTGAGGAATATAAATGGGGCTCCCAGCTCCCCATTAGTCTGTCTGAGAGGATGATGTAGGGGGTGGACACATAGGGTGGGGTCAGGCTCAGGTGCTGTGCAGACAGGAGAAAAAACATCCCCTCATCCTCTTCCTGTTTCCTCTTATCTAAGTTGTTGTACCTTTTAGGCAAACTGCCTCCATCCATCTTTAGTCTGCTAAAGCTCTAAGCTACCTGGAGGCTAACTCACTAATTCTATTATAGGCATCCCAGAGGAGGGTAGAGTATATATCATTGGTCATACAGGCTAATATGTTTTTGTAAAAATCAGCTAACTTTCCACTGTATATTAATTAACTATTATCATGTGTTTCTGACGTACTTTCCTTTGTGAAATGTCTGCTTCATGAGGGACCTTAATGAATCAAGTGAACCAGGACATAAGGGATATTTTTAGTCGCTGAAAAAAATAGATTTCCAGTCTGCACCTCTTATAAACTCTTCGATTATTGTCAAGAGGAAGTGTTTTGGGAACACACACACAGATGTCACTTGTCATCCTGTTGTTTGTATGTGTGTGAAGTAGAGCCAGAAGTGGCTGAGTTTTCTTGCCTATCCCTGTGGCAGCAGGTGTGTAAATAACATCCTAATATAAAATGAGGTTGAATCAAAGTGCTGAGGGACCAGAACGCCACTCATCCACACACACACACCCTCCCCTCTCTTCCTCAGACTCCTGACACTGATCCCAGCTCATCTGCTCATCATCAGTGTCCCCCGGCTGCACTGCACTACCTCCCTTCCTCTCTAGTCTACTGGGGCGCTTGTTATAATTCTAGGTCTGTAGGCCGCGAGTGTTGTGGCATAATTTTGCCAAGTGTCCTGCTTCTGTGCGGGCTGACAGCTGAACCCAAATCCATTGCTTCACTGAGCTGAATTATAGGCCAGTGTGCCTGTTTTGCCTAGTTTCCCTTACTGTTGTTACCTTTTTATTGAAATGTGCACGGGAACTGGTGGGGACGGTGGGAAAAAATGGCCTCAAGCTAAAAGTAATCTGAATTAGAAAATCGCGTCAATAAGAGCAAGGAGGGACACACGGTGTACAAAGTGATTAGCAATCAAGGTAAATGGAAATGTAGGCAAAGCATCAGGGAATATCTGTGTCTTTTCTGTAAATGTTAAAATATTATAGAAACTAATTAACTCAGTATCAGCATCTCACATTGAGTGAACATGCAAAGTCAGTCATCTGTAATTAGCCACCTTCAAACATACACACATATATATGTACAGTCTGATGAAAATTATTCATCAAAACAAGCCACTTTCTGCCACTGCTTTGCGGTCCAGTCCTGATTCCTTGTTAGTGTTTTTGGTGGTAGACAAGGGACAGCATGGGCACCCTGACTGGTCTGCAGCTATTACGGATTCCGACGATGCAAACTGCAAAATACTGTGTATTTTGACACCTGTTTATCAGAACCAGCATTAACTTTGTCATCAGTTTGAGCTACAGTAGCTGGTCTGTTGGTTGGTCACTCCGCATGTGCATCAGTAAACCTTGGCCTCCCATGAGCCTGTCACTGGTTCATCACTGTTCCTTCCTTGAACCACTTTTGATAGATGCTGACCACTGCAGGCCGGGAATACCCCAGAAGAACTGCAGTTTTGGAGATGCTCTGACCCAGTCGTCTATCTATCAAAGTTTGGTCCATATCTAACTCGCTGAAATCCTTATGCTTGTCCATTGTTCCTGCTTCTAATATCAAGTTTGAGGACAAACTGTTCACTAGCTTCTTAACAGGTGCCATAATAAAGATAATCAGTGATATACTTCACCTGTCAGTTGTCACAATGTTTTGCCTCATCACTGTGTGTTATGTTATAATCCTATAAGTGGTGTTTCATAATAAACTAGTGCTGTCCATCCACGTCGATCCACGCTGTCGATCCACGCTGTCGATCCACGTCAAACTTGGCAAATCCCCGTTAACAAGTTAATGCAGAGTGGTTACTCAGCGTTGACGCGTTAATGCAGCTTAAACGTGTTAACACCATCATCACGACTAACGCAATTAGCAATTAACGGGAAAATTAGCAATTTACCCATCTGGAGCGCAGACTGACTCAAAATCCCTGAAATGTCTCTGTCAACGCATTTCGGGGAGTTTGTCCAAAGTTTGTCCATTCTGCGCTCCAGACAGGTTGAACGCATTCAATTTTTTTAATCGCGTTAATCGTGATGACCACGTTAAGTTAGTCACGTTAATGCTGCATTAATGCATTAATGTGCTATAATAAATAATAAACCAAAATTTTCATATGGCTGAGATTTTACATGCTGTTAATCCTATGAGTTTAAAAGCTCCCTTGTTTAAGGCAGTTTTTTCTACTCTCGGTACAATATGATGTCAACAAGGGGCTCATCTTAGACTTACAACTGTAGTTGTCAGCACAGAAGCTCCACCCACTTGCTTTTCAAAGCTTTTTTTTTTCCCTACAAGGGACAGCCAATGAGAATAAAGATGGCTTAAAGAAAGGCTGGCTCCAAATGAAGGAAGCTTTGAATAATGCAAATCTATTCTAGTAGAGTCCAAAAATAAATCATGGAGCTACAAGCAAAATGGGTCCTCTTTAAAGCTACAATAATTGTTCTTTTAGCCACTAGGGCGTAGTTTAACAGTATTGTTACCTTCCTAAGTCAATTCCCACGTGTTAGGTACTTGCTTGTCACAATCCTTTTGCTCTCTCATTTCAAAATATTACATAATCATTAAAGTCATTTTGCTTTATTATGTGCTAATGTGTTCAGGTACATGCAAAGTGCAAAAAATCTGGAACAAGAACCTTGGTCTTCTATTTGGCAGCCACCCCTTTCACACTGATGCCTGATGGTTCCTCAAAGAGGCATTTCTTGACGCCGTAGGAAAGCAGGTTCAAATGTATATTTTATACTGTTGCTGGGCAGAGAATTAACAAAAACCACAGACTATAAATCACAGGTCACAGTGAAGCCTACAGAATGGCTTTATGGTTGGTGCAGTATTTTCAGGCTTGATCAGAGGCTGAATCTTGGTCAGCACATAGTCAAGTGCAAGGCATCATCTGTATCTTAGCAAAAGACCAAGGTGCATCGTACATGTCCTACTTAAGTTTCAAAATACATCTAAAATGTTTTAAAACTGTAAATTTTATTATTATAAGCAAAGAAACTATTGTCATAGCTCAACTTTATCATACTGCTGTGACTCAAAGTGTAAATTGCCCTCCTGGTCTGACTCACAAGAACAGCTTGTTAATCACTCCAGATCAGGAATTGCAATCAAGCCAGACACTTACCCAAACATACCTGCCTTTCAGACTTGTTAACTACTTGATTGCTATAAGAGTGAATTTAAATAATGGCATCATAATCAGAAGTGGAAAATGACTCAGTAGCCCAACACCTACTGGCCATCTCACCTACTGCTCACTAGTTTACTTCCACACTGGTTTAAAGTTCAAGATGTGGTACTGCAGCTTGATCAAAACATATAATGTTAATAGCCATAAAACCAAAATGACTTTAATTAATCCATCCATCCATCCATCCATGCATCCATCCATCCATCCATTTTCTTCCGCTTAACCGGGGCCGGGTCCCAGGGGCAGCAGCCCAAGCAGAGAAGCCCAGACCTCCCTCTCCCCAGCCACCTCCTCCAGCTCATCCGGGGGAACACCAAGGCGTTCCCAGGCCAGCCGAGAGATATAATCTCTCCAGCGTGTCCTGGGTCTTCAGGACACGCTGGCCTCTTCCTGGTGGGACATGCTCGGAACACCTCACCCAGGAGGCATCCTTGTCAGATGCCCGAACCACCTCAACTGGCTCCTTTCGATGTGGAGGAGTAGCGGCTCTACTCTGAGCCCCTCCCGGATGGCCAAACTTCTCACCGTATCCCTAAGGGAAAGGGTGAGAAGGCTGAATTACTGTAATTAAATATTACAATAATATAGAAAGTAATATTACAAAAATATTACGAAGAGGGAGATGAAAGGACAAACTTTGGACAAACTGCCCGAAATGCATTGACAGAGACATTTCAGGGATTTTGAGTCATTCTGCGCTCCAGATGGGTTAATTGCGTTAAAAAAATTTTTTTATTTTTTTTTATTTTAATCCCGTTAATTGTGATGACGGATTAATCCGCGTTAACGCTGACAGCCCTATTAAAAATATACTGATGTACCCCAGTGCCATATAATGACACATCCTATCATATTAGAGTACAAAGAAACTTGACACAGACAAAACTTGAGTAAACTTCATCCAAGGTGAGTAAATAAATGTTATTAAATCGGTAGCCCAATGACTTAAAAAAAAAAAAAAACTTTCACACAGTCATTGGGTGAGTCTGTATTCAGTGGAATTAGTTGGCCTGAGTGATTCTTTTATGAAGCAGCAAAATAGTCTACTGTGAGCACATGGATATACTAACAACACAAGTTTTAAAAGATGTCCTCAATGTGAATTGTGCTAATAAAAAAAAGAACAATTAAGAGACTAAATAATTTTCGTAGGCCAATGTCTGTTGAAAAAACAAGAGATAAAGCTTTGTAGACCATAAAAAAGAAAACAGGCTTCTTTTACGTATGAATTGTCATCACTTAACAAGCAGTAAGTAAAGTAAGTAAGCGCTTCTCACAGATAAAAATCACAAAGTGCTTCACAATACAAAGAATAGAAATACAACATATAACAATGTAAAACAATAAAATATAACATAAAAACAACAAATTAGTTGAAAGCTTGTCTATATAAAAATGCCTTCAGCTGCTTTTTAAAAGCATCAATGGAGTCAGTACAGCGTAAAAACAGTGGAAGAGAATTCAACCGCAGTGCCACTGACTGAAAGGCCTGATCACCATGAGTTTTAAATCAAGTTCGTGGGGCCACCAGCAGTCTCTGACCTGATGACTTTAGAGCTCAGGAAGATGAATGCAGTTTCAGAAGGTCAGATATGTACTGGGGAGCTTGACCATGTAGGGTCCTAAAGGTTAGAACTAAAGTTTAATTTTTAAACCTAAAACTTACAGGCAACTGGAGTGATATGAGATCTTCTGTTGGTGCCTGTTATAAGTCGTGCTTCAGCATTCTGCACAGTCTGAAGACAATTTAAAGCTTATTTGTTAAAACAAGTAAAAAGACCATTGCAATAATCCAAAAGCATGAATAATCATCTCCAGTTCAGCCTTTGACACCATTAGTCTGAGTTTTGAAATATTCCTTAGATGATAAAAACTGTTCTGGACTGGCCGTTTGGAATGTTGCTCAAGAAAAATCGAGCTGTCAACTGTGACACCAATGTTTCTAAGGCTCGCTTTAACAGAAGGGTCTAAGAAGCTGATATGTAGCCTAATTTCTGGACTTATATGGTCGGGAGCAATAATTAAAGTTTCTGTTTTATCAGTGTTTATCTGGAGGAAGTTGTCATTTAACCATTGCCTGATTTCTGTCAGTCAATTACTTAAACTAGACAATTTATAAAACTCAGAGACTTTAAAAGAACTACATAATTGAATGTTATCATCATAGAGATGATAAGAGATATTACTGTAGTGCCTAATAACTTGGCCTATTGGGGAATAGATAAAGCAAAACAGAATTGGGCCCAGGACAGATCCTTGAGGTACCCCACAAGGTAGAACTGTTGATTCGGTTGTTATTCAATTCTATTCAACTTTGTTTGTAAAGCGTTAAATCACAACAACAGTTTTTATAGGTGCTTTGTACTGTAAGGTAAAGACCCACCAATGCAGAGAAAACCCAACAATCAAACAACCCCCTATGACCAAGCACTTGGTGACAGTGGGAAGGAAAACTCACTTTTAACAGGAAGAAACCTCCAGCAGATCCAGACTCAGGGGTGGACTGACATCTGCTATAACCGGTTGGTGGTGATGCGAGGAAGACAGAGTGCAGAGTTGTGTATAATCACATAGGGAGCAAAAAGGTCAGCAAAAAGGAAATCAAACTCAGACTTCACTGCTGTCTGAAGTAAAGAAAATTGACAGGTGCACCTTTAAATCTGCCACTAATCAAAAATCAGTCTTTACAGAATTTGTCATCCCATACCTGCTCAGCAGTTGCTTTCACAGTTTCCATTGTTCGCACATGTGGCTCTCATTAACAATTAATAACACAGCAATTTCAATTCATGCCAGTCTCTGTTCTATAAACTGGCTTGCTACCCTCTCTTGTTTTTAGGGCCTTCCTGCTTGAGCCTTTTCAATTTCTCTGACTGTCTAACTTTTTCCTCCATTGGCAGATGTAAATCTATTCATTTATCTCTGACTTGAGTATCAATTCTCAACTTCTAAACAATTCTAAACATAAACTGCTCTGCTTTGGTGTTATTTATAACCCACATTTAAACGATATCATGCTTAAAGCAATTTTTCATCAGTATTTTTTAATATTTATGCTGTTTTTGCTCATTATTAAAATATCTTAAGAATTTTGTACTTGGTTTAATAAGTCATGGACAAAGTAATGAAATTAGAGTTCCAATCTCCAAAATCAACCATCAACCACTGCTCCTCATGCTGAATGGTCACAGCAAGTGAACCGGACAGTTAGTTACTCTGCTGATTTACATTATAATATTAGTGGAGCTTTTGGTTTGATTACTTTGGTTAGTGTGACTTTGAGGCCATGTGGAGATGAATGTTTCTGTAGCTCATGGTTTTAGTGGTTGTTTAGACCACAAGATTTATTCAAATAGACTTGGAGGCTCCGCTCAGCCTGATGGTATCAATCAGTGGAATAGGCTCTCTCATTTGGGAATGAGCTGATGTTCCCTCTCTGGGCTGGTAGAATCGGCAATTTTAATTCAAAACTCCTTCAACGTTGTGAGGGAAAGCTGAAAAGCGATTAATATTACAGCAAAGTGAACGGGATGTCTGATGTTGTTTTGAGCAGGTTTCAGGTGATTTTAATGTGCGTGGAACTGTGCGCCACTGCATGAGTCAGCAGTGGCTGCTTTTTCTAATGAAATGAGAACGTTGTGATGCTCATTGAGTCTCAAGAGTCCATCTTCTTACATAGGAGATCAGAAACAACGATAATAATCGAGCCAGTATATTACGTTAAAGCATATGCACCAACATGAAAATGTACCGAGTGTGCTTTTGGTTTTATAATCACTCACCGAAGTAGTGATTATTTAAAAGTAGCGCCAATTAGAGAAAATGTTAAGTGGACTAAAGGAGGAACATCTGTTTGTGCCTAAGTGTGCATGCGTGTGTCTGTGTGGACCTTTTCTCGTTCATGGACCCCCTCCTCTCTCTCTCTCTCTCTCTCCTCTCTCTCGCCTCCATACATCGGAGGCTGTGAGCTGCAGCGGCAGCAGAACGCGGTGCGGATCCCGGTGTGCGCCGATGTCCGAAGGAGGAGTAGGGGGGGAGTCGGATAATCTATTCAGATCCTTCAGAGGAGTGGATCTCTTCCCTTCACACACACAGGCAGTAACGGCTTTTTTTCTTCTTCTTTTACATTCCCAGCAGGGATTTCTGACTCACCACAGGTAAGCTCTTTTTTGCACAAGTTTCCATTAGTCTGTGGATATCCACACCTCTAATGAGTGTACTGAAACTGCTCCTCCCTCCAAGAGCCAGCCAGGGCGCACCGTATGTGTATGTGACGGCAGGACCAAGGGGGTGGGTGGTTCTTATGATTCCAAATCTGATCATTTTGTGTTTTCTAAATTACGGAGAGCGAGGATAGCGCGGGAAAGTGCCACAGATTAACTTGGGGATCACGTCTAAGTAACACACCCTTTCGGCGAGAAGTCTCTGCTCCTTCGCTACGCACGTGTGCTCCTAGTTCGCGGTGTGTCCGTGCGAACGTGGCCAGAAGTTTTGGTGGGCAAAAGTAAAAAGAGAGAAATTATTGTTCGAGATGCGTGGAAGAGACTTTATTTGGCTGCTGACTGAGTGCGTTCTTTTCCGGTCGAATGACGCGTCCTAATTATACCTGCATGGGCTCACGTGCGCTGGTCAAACAGGTCGGTGTGCCTCGCTGGCTCTTATGCAGCCCATGTATTCAGCTGAAATTAATAACATGCCCAAACGTACTAAGAAATAAACTTGGGAATAAATGTCATGTGTATGTGTTCCCCTCGCGCACCCACAGCAGTTCATTGTGCGTCTTTACGCACTTTTTACTCACTTTTCGCAGCGCCAGAAAGTTTGATTTGTTTAATAGCGCCAACTGCCACCCTGCAGACAGAGATCCATACATGAAAGAAACTGCTCTGCCCTTTAAAATCATAAAAGCCATAAAAAAATCATGTTTCTATCATGAAAATCTGACTCCATGAAGCACGATTTAATTTATTTGTTTATTTATTTTAGTTTCTTTAAAAATATATATACCTTGGTTCTTTTCACCGAAATCCACCAAAAGTGCCTAACTAATAAAATAAAGCAGATCAAATAAATGTTTGCCTAGATCAAATTTAAACTGTAGTAATCCTGATGTTTGAACTCTAGTTTGGCACAGTGCTGGAAAAGGAGAGCCTGGGGACTCATTAAAGATAATAGAGTTACAGTATGTGAGCACTTCATTCCTGCCAATGTATGTGAGAGAGCAGGGGGTGGGGTGGGGGCTACTTAATTTTTCTTCAGGATGACTCAAACTCATCTGTTTTAATAATAAAATAAGAATAAGGAGCCCAGTGTGTTCCTTTAAAAAAAAAAAAAAAAAAAGTTCTCCAGTAAATCTGATGGGGGACATTTACTCCATACACACAACACATAAATAGTTTTTAAAAGCAGCACAAAGGAGGCTTTGCTTGGGTACATGTCTAAGTCCCGTTACACTGCAGGACCCTTGAGCTGTGTGTCCAAATCTGTAGCCCATACAAATGCACCGCAACAGTATATCCTAGCCTCTGGCGAACAGTGATAAGGCTGGCTTCCACGCTGAACTTTCAGAGCACCATGAAGCTATTGGGGCAGGCTCTGTGACCACTTTGATTAAGGGATAATAAGTCCATTTATAGAATGCTTTCAGGTGACGTAACTCAGCAGAGCAGAGATAAAAGTGGCAGGGAGGGGAGAGGGTGCCTCTAAGCTGTTATTTCTGGGCAACACTAAATATCCTCACAAACTACAGTGAAGGTGCTGCACAAAGTTTGCTCTCTGTCAATTTGTATTAATAAGAAGGCAAGGTGGGTAAAAAGTAGCATTTGGTTTAGTTTTGAGGAAGACAAGTATGGTATCTCAAACTCCTGTGCCAAAAAAAAGTTTTCAGCTAGGCAATGAATATGAGGGTGTATCTCTTTATGTATTTGTAGGTGGGGTCATTATTTTGCTGCCATTTATTAATGGGTGAATGCATAACACTGGCAGAGCTGGTATTTATAGCTTGAATCTTGATGGTCTTCCTAGAAATCGTTTAAGCAACTTTGCAGGTCTGATGCCAGACGATGTTTGCCCCAGGTGACATTCCATCTCGCTAGCAGCAAATCTGTCTGCCTCCTCAGACCATGGGGAACACTTTAGATCTGTTGATGTGGTAGTACAGCTCATGCTGGTACACAATGAGCATTTGATATGCTCATTTTAGGAAATGAGGAGTAAATAAATCTACACCAGTAAAATTGCTTGTCCACGTTACTGAAATCAGTTAACTCACAGCAGTAACTCCACATTCCAAGCCCAGTTATAGTACTTTGATCCATCTACAGTGATGTGAAACTGACCCTGATCTGATTGGAGGCCTCTGCTTATTGATTACGAATTGAGCTTCTCTCAAAGATTTATTATTAGTGGTGAGAGAAGCAAGCGGATGATCCACACAACCTTCAGAGTCTACAGTTTGCTTCTAGGACAACTTCATAACTTAATATTGGGCAGTTTCCGAGGTCCTGACAGTCCACCCATGAGGGCATTCACAGAACTGCAGTTTCATATGTAAACACTATACAAAAGCGATTTTCTTTGTACACATCACTGAAGCATCTTTCTTACCAGCAAAACCAGAAACACATCCACCTAAGTGCTGGGATATTGTCAGTCAGAGTTAGTTTGTACAACATGTTGTCTGGTCACAGTGGAAATCAAAAGTGTTCACAGCTGTCCCAAATCACCCTCAAAAAGAAAAGAGACACTTAAAACAGACCTATTATGTTCAATTTCAACTCCATGGTTTTATTCCTGGACTCTGTTAGAATTGCAAGATTCTGTTCTTTCTTGAAATACAGTTTTTTTGGCTTTATTTCCCCCTCAGTTACCAGCCAGTTACAGTAGATCACTGCCCCACCCTGAGCCTCATTCTCAGAGAGGACTCTTCCCATTAAAAAGGGATTTCTTCATCCCCACCACGGCAAAGTGCATGCTTCTAGGGGACAACAAGATAGTTTATGTGCTCTCTTTAATAGTGTATCGTCTTTACTTTATATTATGAAGTGCCTTGGGAGGAATGCTGTTACCTAAATTGAACTAGATTGAATTAAAGTTCAGATTAATCTTCAGCCATTTCATACTGGACCTTGGTACATCCCCACAGTTCATCTACTCTCTGAAACACACCATTTCTCAGAATGCTGGTTTACTTGTGGTTCCTAAAATATTTAAAAGTAGAATGGGAAGCTGTGATTTGGCACTTTGCAAAAAAACTGGATTGAATTGAATTTGATCTTCTCTACCTTGAAGCTAAGTTGAAAGGCGGGTAGGTGGGTGGGACTTCTGTTCTCATAGTTAGAGTTGTGTGCCTTATATGGCCATATTGAGCATAACCTCTCTCAGTGACATCATAATGGTCCACGTGAAGAAAATCTGTCTGATATGAGTGTTTTATAGAAAGTTGTAGAAATAGCTGTTTGGCAAATTTGAAAACCAGAATTAGTTCTGACAGAATAAGCTTACCACAACAGTGTGCTAGCTTAATGTTGCCTTAAGTAAGATCCCAGTACCAGACCACTCTTAGAGAACCACAGCTATCAGAAAACAAGAGGCTATATTTTACTTATAAGATTTATGGGAAATGTTTGACCAGTGACATTGTGGTACGCATCAGCATGGGTGTGCTTTTGTTACGTGCATGTAAAGTTTGTGAGTGAGGAGAAAGAAAGTGTGTGTGTGTGTCCGTCCATGTGTGTGTGTGTCTGCTGCTGCATTAGTATACCTTTCAGATATTAGCCCCTGTCATGTTCGATAAATAGCCATTTATCACACATGCCTTTCTCTGTGATGGTACCCACAAGATCCAATCCATTAGCCATAAGCTGGATGTCCACTCAGTGTGTGATGGTGTGTGTGCACATGTGAGTGTGTGTCATAATTTATTATAACGCGTAAGGAATTGTGACACAAAGAAGATGTGTGTCTGTCCATGTGTGTTTGTAGCTGAAAGAGAGAAGGGGAGACTTTGCAGGAGGAGATTGCATGGTGTATAATTTTAACAATAATTGGATTTTATTTACATTATAATAAATTATGTGCATGAAGTGCAAGAGGGTAATAGTGATCAGTTACAGTTTTATAGATCCAGCATGTTTATTTTGTGTGTGTGCGTGCGTGTGCGTGCGTGCCTGCGTGCGTGTGTGTGTTTGACAAAGCAGAAGACTGATGGATGATAAAGTTACATTGATAATGACACTCTACAGACACACAATCCTTGACTTTCTCTTTCACCCTGTTTTTCTCCTCTTTCAGTTCACTTTAGTTTGTCTAGATCTCTGTGCACTGCACTTACCACCTGCCAGCTATGCGTGGGATATAAAGACTAAGAGGGTGAAGATATCCCCTCCAATTCCACTGTCAAATGTGCAAGCCCCCAGACAAGCTTTAGGGGTCATCTTTTACCTTAGCAATATTTTCTGGAAATATTAGATTCAATTTCACTGTTATGCAGATGACACACAGCTCTATTTCTCTTCCCACTGCTGCTCGCCCATCCACATCCATTTCTGAACATTTAAATGCAAGTGAAGTTTGGTGTACACACAATTTTCTTAAACTTAACGATAATAAAACTGAACACCAAATCTGCACTGTCTAATTCTTATAATTTTTTGAATGTCTATTGAGACCTCTGTTGTTATACCTTTCCCTCGGGTTAAGAGTTTGGGTATCATCCTTGACAGTAGTCTGTCCATCACGGCACCTATAAACAATATCACTTGATCTGCCTACCTTCATCCTCACAATATTAACTGCCTTTGTTCCTCACTTATTCTCCACATTAGTGCTATACCTGTCAATGCTCTTGTCACATCTCGTTCTGGTTACTGTAATTCTCTTCTCCATGGTCTTTCTCTTGAATCTCTCCATAATCTGCAGTTGGTTGAGAATTCAGCTTCCCACATTATATCCAGAACCAGATCCACTGAACACATTACGTCTGTTGTTAAGCACGTTCATTGGCTTCCAGTTCACCTACGCATTAACTTCAAGATCCCCTTCTCACTTGCAAAGCCCTCCATAAGCTTGCCCCTCTATACTTATCTGATCTTCTTAATACTTACTCACCCTCTAGCACACTCTGCTCCTCTTCAACTTCTCTTTTGTCTATTCCTTCTGCTGCATCTGACTGCCATGAGACTTAGAGCCTTTAGTAGTTCTGCCCCAAGACTCACTTCTTCCAGATCTCCAAACCATAAACTGTCTCTTAATTTTTAACTCTCATCTCAAAACCTGTTCAGAGTTGCATAGCCTTCATTATAGCATGTTACTGGAATCAATTTTTTTTTTAAATTATTTTGCTTTGTGATTTTATTTATTTGATTATTATAATTGTATATATGGTTTTAAATTGCTGTATGTATACAAGCTTACCTTAAGAGGTTTGAAAGGCACTTAAACATAAAATGTATTGTAATTATTAAATCCAAATTGTTAGAAAACCAAAATATTTATGATTTCAAAAATCTAAAAACATTTGTTTACTATCATGTAAGTCAGACCAGCCACCAACCTTACATACAAGTGTTCAGGGTCAGGCTTTGCTGCAGGTAAAGCAGTTATAAAATAGGAAGTGTTCACAGCCACACTCAAAGGCGAAAGAAAAACTCTGGCAATCATAACAAGAGATATCATTGAGCGAATGGCGCGCAAAAACTCTGCTTCATTTTTCACAGCTTTTCAGCAGCAATGTGAAATGGATGTACACTTGTGCAAAGATTGTCAGACAGAAAAAAATGCTGGACAGGAGGATATTCACCTATTGGAGATTTCTGATAAAGTATAATGGCAACTTTAGACCATCCCAGTACACATTTTTCAAAACAATCTGTAAAACCAACCACAGACCTTTGTCATCGCCTGTCAGTAGACAGAGGAGTATAGCCAGATATTTTCCTCATCAGTTGGTACAGAAAAACAATGCTAAAAGAGAGTACTGGACAAAAGTTATGCTAGCAACAGCAGTTGCTAGCATAACACCTAGTTAGCAAGTATTCAATTTATATTTAAAAGAAAATATATCACTGTTACGTTGTCAACTTGCCAAAAATCTATTCTTGTAGGTATAAAGTGAGAATGTGATAGACTTTGGGGCAAAAGAGAAAACAGGTTTATTGTTAAAAGTGAAGTTTTAGATCTCCTTGAAGATCAATGGAAACTAGATAATATGCATTTCGGACCAAAATGCTGGGTGGATGCCTACCGTGCCGAACCTTCAACTGTATGCCGATAATAGCTGGAAATACCTGGCACGCATACATGTACATTATTTCGGCAGCAAGCAGGGAACCAGTGTGTCTCATATGTTTAGGCAATGTCAAACGGCACTATGAGGCAAAGCAGAAAGCCTTTGAACAATCACCCAAGTTTGACCTGTTTCACAGCAGTCTCAGATCAGTCCACCAGGCTAGATTGTAGACACCTGAGTTTATTCAGTTAACAAAACATTGCAAATAAATAGCAACAATGGTGTCTTTAAACAAACAAAATGTAACATTCTCTTTGCTTTCTGCCAAAAAATGCTCTTCATTCACAAAACAAAATCCACAATAACATAGTACACTCTGTGTGTGTGTGTTCGATCACGTTGAAGTAGTTATGCATTGGAGTGGAGAAATGTATATGTATATATATACATACATACATACATAC
>VURO01038144.1:0-11198 GCA_015108175.1 Pelvicachromis taeniatus
CAACCCAAAACATCCCTGATATCAACGTTGTTATGTCTCTTGCTCCCCTCCTATCACGGTCACCGGAGTGGGTTTGAGCGCTGTTGACATTTGCTCGTGAGGGCGGAAGGACACTGTGCTCGAAACCTGACAATGTACGTACACTGATACAGACACGCACACACCCCCTCCCCCCGCCTCTGAACGCTTATTTTCCCAGCAGGGGTAGGGGAGGCGGCTTGGACCAGCGCCGTAGAATGGCTGCAGGACCGGGGTCTTCTCTACAACGGCTCACTTGACTTACCCTTTTCCTACCCAAGATCCTGATGTGTGTACTTCACGGTTTCCAATATTCCCAATTCTGACCTGTCTCCCCATTGTGATGTTTAGCTAGCAGCAGCAGCTAGCTCTATCTATCTATCTATCTATCTATCTATCTATCTATCTATCTATCTATCTATCTATCTATCTATCTATCTATCTATCTATCTATCTATCTATCTATCTATCTATCTATCTATCTAGGAGTTTCATGGTCAACAAGGTAGCTAGATGCTGTGGCTGCAACATAAAGCCAAATCATCAATTGCATGCTTGATAGCATCTTTGTGATATATGTAATATGTACAAAACATAGCGGCATGCATTAATGACAAACATCTAAAATTTGTTCTTCTTTATTTGAAGAAAACTGTTCCAGAAGTCTTGTGGTTTACTCAAACCAAATTAGGTTTACTCAGATGTATCTTTACAAACCTAATCTGTGCTGCCACATTAAGTTTAGAGAGAAAAGGCTTTCTTCTGGACATCCCTCCACACCAAGCCACACTTTAGTCTTCTTTTACTTGTACTGTCATAAACATTTCACATGCTAGCGGAGGCCTGTATAGCCTGCACCTTATAGTATTTTGTATTGCATGGTTTGAACTCGGGGTTTGCTCAAATTAAGATTAGCAACTGTTTGAGGCTTTTCCACTAATAAATAATCTTAATGCCAAAACTGGATTTCTAAAGGTGCTGACACTTGCTGATGATTGGTTTATCAAGTGCATTTTATTAGCAGGACCTGGCTGCTACTCACACTCAGAATTCTTTTGGAAGGGGTAACAGTATACATATACAGGACTGCATAGAGTTCTTTAAACTTAAGAGCTGTACTAAAGGCAGAATGGTTAAAAAACAAGACAACACAGAAATAAATAAATATGAAATTAATGATATTTGGGGGTGCTAAACATACATAATCATGGCCCAAAAAAGGCGCAGGAGATGCAATGAGCAGAAAGACTTGGATAAACTCAAATACCAGTGACTAAAAATAAGTTTTAAGTCAATTTTAAAAGACTTAATTGAGGGAGCAGATTTGGCCAACCACAGTGAACGCCCGGTCTCCTCTGAGTTTAAAGGTGCTTTCACACCTGAAGTGTTTAGTTATTTTAAATTGAACTCTGATTTGTTTGTAAATGCGCTTTCTACTCTGAGCACACAAAGTGCTTTACACAACTCATTCACACCCATTTGCACAGGCACTTTTTTCTATTCTCTTTCTACGTAAGTGCTTTCTATCTAACATTCAAACGCACACTCCAAGAATATTTGGTATGTAGACTGGAGCAGACGGGGATTCAACCACCAACCATCCGATTAGTACGTGACCTACTCTACCTCTGGGGTAGTTTCACAGAGAACACTACAAAACACTCAGTGGAATAAGCACTTTATTCCACTGAGGTGATGCCGAACAGCTCTTTGGTCCGTAGATGTACATGAAACATCGCAGAAAAAATTAAAAGTATAAAATTCACGACTCCATTCAATATCTATATATATAAATTGGCGACATTGTTTAAAAAATAAAAGCAAAAAAAGTAAGGAAATAAATAACTATTCGGCCTAATAAATTCTTTTTTGTTTTAAGAATTTAGTCAACATTGTCAATTCAGGACTCTGTATTATTTAGTTTTGGGTTTTGCTAGTGTTCAGAAGCGGCATAATTCAATATCAACTTGAAAGCAGACCACAGATAATTTTCAGCCTCTATGCTACTGCTTGGTGTTTATGTATGTGCTTCCAAGAGTTGATGCTTCATATTTCAACACACCAACTGACAAGCTGGTTGTAGAACTGCTGTGTACTTCATTAGTAAGCTGAAATTCTGCTGCCCAAGTAAAAATAACAAACTGACAGGGGTAAAATGTTATTTGTACCTTAGAGAATGGTCCAGCAAACCTCCAAAGTCCATTAAAGCCAAAGCCTGTGAAATGGGAGAAAGAAACATCAAAGTGAAACATCTTCATAAAGTTAAAGTCCAGTTGTCTTCTTTTTCAAGCTTCTAAGAACAGGGATAAGCAGAAGCTACATGGAAGACAACTCAGTGAATGAATATCTACAAGCTTCTATCCATTTTCAGTACCTGTCAGCATTAGGGGACATAACTAAGTACAAAACTAGGAAAGTTGGCATGTATAGCTTGTAAATTAAAGTGAATTAAGCGTCAGTTTAATTTACTTTGTAAATAGGAAGGTTGGTACTGTGGGGGTGACTCCTCATGGTACACCACACTCTGGACAATACCGTGGACAGGGTTCAGGAGATTGATATCCTGGCACATGGATAGCACAGTGTTGATCTTGGAGTCCAGTAGATTGTGGCTGAGAAGGTGAACAGAGAAAACAATACCCAGACACAGGTCATTTCTCAGAGCAAAGAGTTTCTCATACCAGATGTCTTTTATGCTATGTCTTAAATGTCTCACATGGTTATGTGGTTATACAAGTTTGCCTTTACATAAAAAGCTAAAGGGTTTCATAGTTAAAGGGTTTTACTGGTAATTGAAAGTACTAAGGTACATGTTCACTGACAATTACCAAATGTAAAAATTAGAAAAACTTCCAGTATTATAAAATCTTAGTAAAGTGAACACCTATAGCAGAGGTCGTCTGTTCTGATGTAGGAATTATTTGTTAAAACTAACATTTTAATAGAAAATACTGGTTAGAAGGCATTGATAACCATTCAGATAAAAGACTGAGCAAGCTGCCTCCTATATGGAACCATGGCTCTTTATTGAGTCTGGGGGTACAGTGGCAAAATATATTTTTGGAAAGCTTCCCTGTCTCAGAGCAAAATGAAGCTTGGGCTACCACTACAGAAAATCTACCATAGTCCAAGAAAATATCCCAGGATAATTACACCTAATCTGAACAAGAACAGGCTTAACAGACTGTTAAGCCTGTTAACAGTGGCAGTAACAGTGGCAGAACAGAACACTGATCCTGGGTCCTTATATTGGGTCCCCGTTATAACCATGAAGACTTCACCTTTATACTCCAAAAAAAAAAAGAAAAAAAAAAAAGTAAACCTCAAGAGAACCAGCACTAGACAACATGTTCAACTTACACAACTGGAAAAACCTTTGGGAAGACAACACTAGCTTCAGCTAAATACTCATACAGAATCCGCTGGTCAAAGTCATCAGTGGTGTATTTGACCTGGGTGGCCTGGAAAACAACAACATGAGTGAAAAGTGAACATGAGCTGAAAAGTAACAGCATATAAAGTAAGCTATATGGTGTGTTTTCTCACCAGCACAGTGAGCAGCAGAGCCTGGATCTTTGGGTCAGTAAGCACCTCCTCATCCAGCAGAACATTGGACTCTGATACAGATACCTTGCGAAGGTGAGAGTTTCCAATTCTCTGTGTCTCTGTAATTACAGCAATGAGGCATCACATAGAATAGGTCCTTGAACAAACTTCAGGATAATATCAAACATAGAGGGATATCTTAGGATCAATACCTTTTACTATTAACTCACCTATCTCATAGTCGTTCTCTGCTACACGCCTCATCTTTGGAGGGGTAGTAATGCCCGACTCCATTTCTGGTCTCTTTGGTGCTTTGGAGTCTGATATGAGATGATCAAAACTCTTCCTGGTGCCTAGACAACACACAAACACAGAAGACTTGAAATTTGGAGATTTAACACAGATAATCTTTCTAAGGAAAGACTGACAGATGTAACAAAAAACTGAGGAACTGGACACACCCAAGAGCTTCTTGGTGTTGGCCTGTGAAGGCTGACCCATGTCTAGGCTCATCGACTTGCGTGTTCGAGGGCTAATCTGGCCCATTGTTGGATAATGAGGCGAAAGGTAGCGGTCTGTAACCTGAGGTGATGTCCATGGCTGAGTCTCATTTAAAGTTCTGAGAGGACAGTAAGAAAAGAATTGTTAGCAAGTAGGTTGCAAACTCAGGATTCACTTTTAACCTAGACATTCCACAATGGAGAAAGGTTGACAACTTATTAGAATTCTCTGAATCATGGTTGAAAACTAAAGCCAATGCTTAGAAAGCATACACCAGCTGCTGCTAAATGCTAATGGCTAGTTCCACGAAAAGTATTTCAACAAGATTAAGAGTCTACAGCCATACAAGTAAGGCAGCCACACAAGAGCATTTTAAGCTAAATATTAGCATGCTAGTATTTAGGTATACTGCTAATGGTATAATGCTTCCTGAGTTTCCCATATTACTTTGTGTTGTCCCTAATGAAAGATAACTAACCAAACAGAATTGTGGTTGTATCTTTGGTCATGAAACTAAACAGTGGACTATTAACTAATGCTTACAGGAACAGAGCATGAAATTATGCAGAAATCAAAAAAATATCTGTACCATGACGGGAGAACAAAAAATAAATAAATTTAAAAAATAATAATTAAAAAAATGGAAAAGTAGATGGACAAAATGGAGAACAAAATCCAATCGAAAGTCATCAAGCTGTTAAACTTAATGTCATAACTCAATTTCTCAGATTTACGTAGAGATATCACGCAAATGGAAAAAAGCAGTCCTATTTATTTGTTTAATATGTGCATTGAAGGACTTATTCTGGTCAAAACTGACTCCAAATTTCCTCACAGTGTTACTGGAGGCCAAGGTAATGCCATTCAGAGTAAGAATCTGGTTAGATACCACATTTCTAAGATATTCAGGGCTGAGTACAATAACCTCAATTTTATCTGAATTTAGAAGCAGAAAGTTAGAGGTCATCCAGATCTTTATGTCTTTAAGACATTCCTGCAGTTTAACTAATTGGTGTGTGTTATCTGGCTTCATGGATAAAGTTGGGTGTCAAACGCATAGCAGTGAAAATGTATGCTATGCCTTCTGATGATACAGCAGCATATATAATGTAAACAGAATTGGTCCTAACACTGAACCATGTGGAACTCCATAATTAACCTTAGTGTGTGAAGAGAACTCTCCATTTACATGAACAAATTGGAGTCTATTAGACAGATATGATACAAACCACTGCAGCGCAGTACTTGTAATACCTACAGCATGCTCTAATTGACAAGCACAGCGATGAGTCCACTGTCAGAGGCCATAAGAAGATTATTTTTAACCTTCACTAAAGCTGTCTCTGTATTGTGATGGGCTCTGAAACCTGATTGAAATTCAAATAAGCCATTCCTCTGAAGATGATTTGTTAGCTGTTTGACAATTACTCTTTCAAGAATGTTTGATGTGAAAGGAAGGTTAGAGATTGGCCTATAATTAGCTAAGACCACTGGGTCTAGAGATGGATTTTTAAGTAAAAGTTTAACTATGCCAGCTTGAAGGCCTGTGGCACATAGTCAATTATTAGAGATAGGTTGATCATATTTAAGATTGAAGCATTAATTAATGGCAGGACTTCTTTGAGGAGTGTTGTAGGAATGGGGTCTAAAAGACACGATAATGGTTTGGAGGAAGTTCAATTGGTTCATTGTCAGTTTTAAGGAAGCCACAAAAGGATACAGATGGTTCCTGCAGTTCCTATAAATTTTATTCCCTACGTTTTGGTTGAAGTGTCATAGAATGATGATGTTGCAGCTTTGATTGCACAATTACAAGAAGTAATTGTATAAAACAGATATCAGTTGCTATCAGTTATTTTTGTCATTGCATATTTAAAAATAAAACAGTTTATGGGGGCTGGAGTGAGGTTTGCATGGTTGCTCATTAAGACCAGGTTGAATGCTAATGATGTGTTCTCATGTTTTCCAACGTGGCAGCACATGAAGTTTTTGCACTAAACCTAACCAACTAACCACTGCAGTATTAGGTTGGGCACCTATTTGAGTATTAAAATGAATCGCAAAGGTGATATACCAAGATTAGCAGCAGTACACTTGAGTAATGCAGGCATGTGGGCAAATACCACTGGCAAAAAGCTGGACACTCCAGTCCTGTGCTTTACTGCAAGCAATGTCTGCACACAACTGGTGTAGCACAAGTAGAATACTACTGAAAACAGAAGTCTGCATCGCTGAGCAGACTCTTGCCCTTGAGCCAACTTCCACCTAGTTTGTTATCCTTAGTTTTCATTCTCTTTTAATCAGCTCACCTGCAAGTAGGATCAGTCATATGACTTGAGAAGGTGTCCATGGGAACTGGGTCCATGGAGAGGTCAGAAATTAATAGTGACTTCCTGTGTTTGAGGCTGCAGCGACTTCGGACCTCCTCAGACACAGTGAGTAGTGCTACAAAAACAACAAAATGTTAGTTACGATGATCATAGCTGTTAGAAGGGCACACCCAAACCACTTCAACTAAGAAGGGTTAACAGCTCAGAGACTGGTTCAATATTAACGTTAAGATCCTCTGATATCTGAGTTAGCAAACACTACCTAAGTTCCTCAACTCAACAATGACTTCAAATATGTAGAGAATTCCAGCAAATGAAAGGTATTTCAAATGTACTGAAGTGCTGAAAAATACCAGAAGAAATAGTATACAGTAAAATGACACTGAACATCTTAAGTACCAGCCAGATAGGCCACACTCTGGGTGTTGACCTCAAACTTGTCACATTTCAGATGCTTGCTGATGAGAGCCAACAGTGTGTGAAGGATTCTCACTGTCCTTGCAACTGTGGTAGCTGATGGGTGCCTGTAGCCTGCAAAGACATGTATAAAACATGCTGAGAAACAGAAAGACAGATAGCAATGGAAATGACAAAATATAATCAAACAAAATATAGCGCTGAGGGAGGACAAACCCACACACAATAAAATGTGTTGGTTTTCACAGTCACGCTGTGTGACTTCCTTTCTTAGATACTGTAGTTAAATTCAGACAGCCATTTTTAAACATAGCACTTCCTATCTACATTTTTGAAGCTTCATTGCTAAAATCACACCGACAGTAGATTTTCTGTCTGTGTAACGGTGTTAAAAGTTTTCTAAATTGCTATAAACAACTGTTAGGATCATGACACACCAGTTTACCTTTGAGGAGGTGGCCCACCAGTGCAAAGTTAAAGTTGGCACTAAAGTTGAGGCCGACAAAGTGATCCATCTGCTTACAGTGCCATTCTAAAGGACGTCTGATCTCCATAAATACTTCTTCTGGACTCTGGAGGACAAATTATATGAGTGTGAGCGAGGAAACCTTGTAAAAAACTCTTTATCAATGGCCATGTAGATGTATGGCCACAATTCATTACTTGCACACAGATGTTACTGGTGGCTACATGATAGACATCATGGTCTAGTGCTAAATATTGAATCAAATATCTATGGACTACATTCTTGAACAGATTTAACACAAAAAAGGCTTCTTCTACTCAGTTTTTTAGCTCCTGTCAGAGAAGTTCTACATAAAAGTAATGGGTGATGTGCAGTGCCAGACAACAATCTGACTGTCGTATAAATGAGTGTGTTTACATTCACTTCAATACCCTGATCATGGAGAGAAACCTGTGTGAAAGTGTGCCTGCAGTGGATGAGGTGAAGTTATTAGTAATATTCAAATAAAAATTTTTCCTGGGTATTTCTAGCTAACAGCCAGTTATAAACTAAATTATACATGTACAAAGCAAAGAGCAGATTGTCATCTGATGGCCTTTTAATTCAAACAATATACAACTATAGGAATGAAAAAGCAGTATATAATGTGTTTTACCTTATCATTGAAAACGCGCATTGTATCCAGAGTGTGGAGGTTCTGCTCTAGCAGGGCAGTTCCAGCTGAGTAAAGGTTGACTTCATCCAGCTGCAGCACAGCTATTGCCACCCAGAACAGAGCTTTGTGCATGGGAGATTCCTGGGAGATTAAACAAATAAAGACAAATTTAATTAATATTACAAAGAGGATAGGGATAAACAAAGAGCCAATAAAGTGTTACATTATAACAATACAGAGAGTTACCAATTCTCATTCAGAGTTACCAAGTTGAAAAGAAAGGAAAATGATAAAAAGTTTGAAACAATTTGATTTAGAAATTTGTAAGCAGAAGGAGCAGAATTGTACATTTTTTTTAAGTCTGAAAAAAAGTAGATGTATATTGGTTGAATACCTTGCTGAGTAGAGGTTGTAGCTTAGTCAGAGCAATGACTGTGGCCTCTATTAATACTTGGCTGTTGTAATTGTCTGGCCCCTTCAGACAGCTCTCTAGACCCTGAAATGGAAAGAAGAGTGAGTGAAATAAAAAAAGAGCAAGAAGGAAAAAAAGAAAGATGGACGAAAGAAGGAGAATATTTAATTATACATCATAACAGGACAAAATGTTAAACAATTTTTCTGTGAAATGTGAGCTGTTTACACCATACAATGCATGAAATAAAGAAGTCAAAGAGATAGTGAAGTAAAATTCACAGGTCAATGTGAAGCAGCTTTACTCTAAAAATGTCTATGCAGACAGGTAAAGGACTGAAGCACACGTTCTGCTCACGGATAGGACTGCATGGTAAATGACTCAAAGCCCTCACCCGGTCTATGCTGAGCAGAGGGCTAGCCTTGCTCAGGATTCGAATGATCTGCTTGATCTGGCCATGGCTCACTCTTTTACTGATGCAGCCAAACACCACCAGTGCTCTGGGCTGAAGAGATGGGTTGTATTGGAATGCAAACCTGGAATCCAAAAAAACATAAATACCTGTTCCATACTGAAAATCTATGCAACTGAATGTAATAATAATAATAATAAGAAGAAGAAGAAGAACACAAGAAGATCATACTTCTGCGCAAGTTCTGTCCACTGGTCTAACCACTTGCAGCTTGGTATGTCCCTCATACAAGCCTGGACCAAAGACACATAAGTCAATCAGTATTTCATAAACTAAATATACTAATTACACAAACTGTCACTTTTATAATAATAACTTTTTCTTTTTTTTTAATAAGAGGGCAGAGAAAAAGTGAAAACATATGTAAAAATTCTGTTTTTGTCTGCTGACCTCCATTATTTCCAGTAAGGCCTCAGTGACGGTTTCTAGGGAGGACAGTGCAAAGGTCTCCCTCTCATAAGAGCCTGGTGAGAATGAGCGGTCTCTGTAGCTGGAGCGGAAGGCAATCACAGCAGCTGATTTGACTTTGCTGATGCCAAACAGCAGATAAAACTTGGGCAGGGAGAACTCAGTCAGACTCAGCCTCAGAACCTGCTTTGTTTCCTCTGTATTCAACAGAAAAACATGTTTCTTTTTTCAGGTCACAAGTAGCTTACTCACTTTTCGTTTTTCATGTATGTCCATGTATGCAAACTCATGCATCTAGCTTCATGTGCACCTAGCTTTATGAAAAGACCTCCCTTTATTCACTGACCAATAAACAAGCAAACAAATAAACATTTCCTCACCACTGAAGTTGAGTTGAGAGCAGGTGCAGAGGGAGTGGATAATGTTGATGACCAAACCGTGAGTGGAGGCTCTGAGGGACAGAGGCCCAGTGGCTACTAGCAGGGTTACCACATGGAACAGATAAGGCAAGTGTGCTGCCACATCTAGGGAGTTGTTGAAGGACAACATCAGCATGTAGCGGGCCAAGATGGCAATGTCATCCCACATCAGGTGCTGCTCCAGTGTTGGAGTTGGGGACAGACACGTCTTGTCGATGATCTTACACATCCGCCCAATGACCTTCAAGAAAGAATAGGATAGAATCATTATATCTAGCATGTCTTGAACAGCCAAATTTAGGTTATGTCTTAGCATCTCATTTGGGTTAAGGTCAGGATCAATTCCTCATTCTCTCCTAAGCTTCAGCTCATTGTTTGCTGCATCTACTACTAAGCATTGTGTCACTGATTTCAAGGTGACACATTATCTGAACATTGCCTCAGTTGAGTCCTTCAATTAACACCATTATTTGTTATATTACTTTGTTTGTAATGAAAGCTTTACAGATATTTTAGAACAAAAAGAAAGAAAGAAAGAAAGAAAGAAACAAACAAAAACAAGCAGTCGATTGAAAATCCCAGATTTTTTCCTACGAAGCAATTCTAGTAGTGAGAACATGACATTGTATTCATGAATTGACAATGCATATTCAAATGTAGAAGCAGCATAGGAGAGGCATACAAAAAAAATATATATAGGTGTGAGGAGCACCCCCCCCCCCCCCCCCCAAAAAAAAAAAAAACCCACACTAATTTGGATAGATTTCAACCACTTCTTGTGATATAAGTATTAGCTTGCAACATTAACAAAAAGGTGCATTTTTCCATTTTATGAATCTCCTCAACAACCAGTCATCCAGGACAGGGGGGTCAGTATAGAGCCACTTATGAGTAATTGCTTTATGCTGCAGCAGTAAGAATCTTCAGCAGATAGTTGTCATTGTTTGTTAATTCCTCAGGTAAGTCTCCTAAATAAAATGTTATGATGGACCGCTGTTTTGATTTAAAGCCTATAGTTGTGTGAATGCAATGGAATGCATTCACACATTAGTGATCCACCCGGGTTATTGGGTGAATGCTGAAAGCATTCAACCTATGGTGTTCCTGTTTCTCTTTATTGGGTCAATGCTGTAAAGCATTCAACCTATTGAGATCCTGTTTCTCTTTATTGCCAATTTTTCGCAGATTAACTAGGCCCACAGTTTTCGTCCTATTTTCACCGTTCAACTTCTAAAACATTCTGCTATATCCGCTGACGGCCGCTATATCTTTTGGTAGTTATTGCTGTGATACTTTTTCAGATAATAACGTTTTTATGCACGTTTTTTTTTCTGTATTCAAACCAATGGCCGTTCATCAAAGTGCCGAAATTCCGAGTGCCATTGAATGCATCAGATGGGTGTGCGTGCGCTCCGTGGTGACGTAGGCGCGTGCATTTTGCTATCATTGCCCGAGGTAAGTTTTGCCACGAAGCTCTGTGGTAAGAGACTTCCTAAGATTTAAAGCTGCAATTTGAACACAGCCAAACTGTCACGTTTGGGTCTGTTTTAGCAG
>VURO01038147.1:0-15823 GCA_015108175.1 Pelvicachromis taeniatus
CCCACTCTACCTCTCTTTAAAATATGAGATTAATTTGTCAAGAGGTGCGTGTGTGTGTGTGTGTGTGTGTGTGTGTGTGTGTGTGTGTGTGTGTGTGTGTGTGTGTGTGTGTGTGTTAATAATACATGGTGGTGGATGTACAGCCTGAGGACAGTTCTTTCCACAGTCTTCACACAGGAGATAGCAATTTGAAGTGTGAGGAAGGATTCATCTGAACTTTTATTGGATTCATTCACTTCATATTAAACTGACCAGCAAGTGTTTTCAGCCTCATTATAATAAATCATTCCCCTCTTTATTTGTTTGTTGGTGTGTACAGGTGGTCGCTGCAGGAATCAAAGACCCCACTCAAGGCGCCATGAGCCTAATGCTCTTCAAAGGTGAGGGAGACAAATTTGTGCGAGAGTGTGAGAGAAGAGAAGCAGGAGAGAGAGAGTGAGAAAGGGTTAAAAGGGAGAGACTTTTCCTGTGAGAGGAAGAGCAAACAAAGCCGCTGGAGCGGGCGAGGCTGGTATACTGGGAGCGCCTTTTGTTAGCTGGCTTGCTTAGCAAACATTACACACTTTAAGGAAAGCGACACACTTCACACCACAGCACCGTTTAAACTGCTGCACATTCTTCATCGTACTTTATTTTAAGATAAGGACAGTTATCGCACGAAAAAGTAGAAATAATCATTTACATTTACTCAACTACATTACTGAAAAGATCAGAATTTATTTGAGCCTATCCATTTTGTGCTATACTTATACTGTATTACATTTATATACAAGTGCATTATAGAATATGAGCCAATAATAAAAATTTAGATTTAAAAAAACTGAAGTGATGAATATGCAGAATTTGTAGGCAAGGAACCGTTTTTGATACTGGAAGCTTCTGGTTTCTGTTTTTGTCCAAGCAGTACTGCCTGATTACGTTTGAGCTGTTTAAACATTTCATGTAGAGAAAAAGAGAATTTTAAAAATAGCAAATACATCTGCTTTCAGGTATTTAGCGTTTTAAAACATATTAAAACAGTGGGTGGATAAAATGTGAAATCTTTTCACTGATGGGTTCCCATGTTGGTACAAATAATGATAATAGTTTTTATCAGCGGAGTAATAGTAATATACTATATCAAAGGATCCCTGGATCAGTTGCGTAATTATACTGGCCAGAGTTTTATTAACAGTGCCTCTGAGCGGAGTGTAGATCAGCAGTAGTGAACTATGTCCACATATTTTGGTACTGTCCATACATTCAGCAGCTCTCAAGGAATTCTAGGAGGTGATGCTGAGGTTTTCATCGCTGAATGATTATAATAGCAGTAAGACAGACTTTAAGGCTTTAGAAACCTATAATATTGTTAGTGATTATATATACTGTATATATATATATATGTTTTTTATTTATTGTTTTTTTTCACTTAAGTCAAGGATGTATATACGCCTCCTTCCACTGTATCTATGTTTGGACGATTGCAGGTATCCAGAGGTTGTTGTCTTTCCCGTCCTCTGTAATTACAGGGTTATTTGAGGGCATCCAAAATAGAAATCTGCTTTCACTGCGGTCTTAATTTAGCTTCCTCAAAATGAAATTTATTTGTTACAGGGAAGGAATTCGATTGTACATCATTTCAGAGCAAATGATTCCGAAGAGCCGACAACTTAACTGGTAAGCAACACAATAATGCGGCCCCTGAGCAGCATGTTTAACGAGAAGTGCTACGATTATTGTGACAACTGGATTCAATAAGCTGATACTGATACTAACTGTGAGCAAGGCAACGCATCAAATAAAGATCCTTGTGCTTTTAAAAGTCACAATGACACAAACTCAAGAAGGATTCCCACTGCAGCACTCAAACAAGTTTGAATATGACTACCAACAAAAGGAAAAGTGGGTTCTAACTCGGTGTGTGAGAACATTCATCATCGACACACAACGAGGGAATTTACCATCCTATGGAGGTATTGCTGTACTTCTGTATTTTAAAATTAAGTTGTGGGCCATGTGTTGTATAAACTCCATTACTTAAATGTCACAGAAAAAACAGTCTCAGTTTCTTTTGCTAAGGAACGCTTCATAAGCACAGAGCAAACGCCAATTAGTGGATTAGACCAAAACTACATCTGACTGTTCTGAGTGACAGAATTGAAATCTGAATGGATCTGAAGACCCATGAAAGGCCTGATAGCACTGATCCTCATCCTCACTAGGACACTGACCAACAATGAGAAAGACAGGCAGACGTTCAGACAGCACGGTCCTTTGTGTCCACTGACAATAGGGATCTGTCTCTGACTGGGATGGGCTGATCTCTGGATGCAGCCCTTCACTGTCTGTTTAGGGTGAGTACAGAAGAAACATGGATGCCAGTAGTAGAAAGAGTACAGACATTTTAAAACCAGTAGTGTTTATGTTCAGATCACACCTTGATCAAAATATTTTTGTGGATTGTTCACATTTAACCTCAAACCATATGTTTACATATTAAGGCTCTCATCAGGATCTAGATCCAGGATAAATAACACAGCTGGCCATAGATCTCTGCAAGTATTAGTGCAATTAGATATTTAAAATCACTTGTTTTGGATTATTTGAGGGAGAAAATGTATCCGTTAAAATGTAATCTCTTGTATACTGGACATTGATTTTGGGTTTATTGCTGCACTGTGGTATCAGCTGTCAGCAGATTTTGTACTGATACAAGTCTCCCATCTCCCACCTCTTTTACCTCCGATAGAAATTGGCAGTATTTAGTTCAGCAGCACATACATGGATTGAATTCTGCCATACAGTGACGTATAAAGTGAACAACTATGTCTATACTTTAAATCAGCCTGGATGCTACGCTGCCTGCTCTTCCCCACACTAACTCCAATAAGGCAAAAACTAGTAAAGAAATTCTTAGCAAATATTACCGGTCCTCTATTACCGAACACAGTGGATCACATCACTGAAAGTAGCGATCTTCCAAAGATACTGGGACTAAGTCTCATTTGTGAAGTGGAACCGATAGGACAAACTCCTAAAACTCTGGCTTACTTCTGTAGCATCATTTATTTTACAGCAGCACGTTTTCACTTCTAAAAGGCTGTCGAAGTGTGACACAGACAGATATTGTCCCCACCCTGAGATGCTCTCTGGGATGGTGGGTAGCCATGGACAGAGGGGGAGCTGGGACCATTAGCCAGCTGTTCAGGACTCTTACAGTAGATCTATTCTCTCACAGCCCACCAATGGGCCATTACTCATTACTCACGCCTCTCAGTCCTCCTCTGCTACCCTTTCTCTCTCTGGCCCCCAGTGGTAATGTCACACTTAGGAAACATGTAGAAACACAGTGACAGGGGAAAATGAGGGTGAGAAGAATGTGTGGTTGCATAAGAGTGGGAGGAAAGAGGACCGGCATAACATAACAGGACGTTTGCACATACACAATCAAGGAAATTGCTTTTTATTATCATACACAAACAGAAGTGCATGCAGTCTGCATACTCTGTTTAATGGAGAGATTAGTCGAGCCCACTTGACAAAGTTAAAAAGTTCAAAAGAAAGAGAAAACCTTTCAACGCAATGATTTAGTCATGATTGCTTTAAAAAATAGTTGTGACAGGTGCCAGCACCAATAGATCTCTGGCCTGTCTAGATTCCTCATCCACACTGAGTGCTCATTACCTAAAGAGCTTCAGAGGCTGAGGTTATACTTTGACTTTCAAGATTATTTATTTTAGACACTAACTAAATCTTCTCTCGGATATTGGAGTGCAAATTTCTGCTCTAAATGGAGTTTAAAAAGGGAAGTTTCTGAAAATGGAAAAAGTTTTCATCTCTGCAGCTGCAGCTGGAACAGGCTAAATATGATTTATATTACAAGCGGGCAAAAATATAACTAGGGTGCACAGAATATGGCTCATACTGTAGAACAGAGATTTAAAAAAAATAAATAAATGTTTTTATATTAAATTTACGAAGCATTATGTTTTTGTTTTTTTTGTTGTTTTTGTTAAATTGATACGGGTTACCTGTAATTTAAAAAATATATATTATTATTATCTCACCTTACCAAACCGTTTCAAAGTTGAACAACTCACCCGAAGCGGATTTTCCAGGACCTCTGCGCGGTGAGCCAGAGCCAGAGCCGGGGTCAAGGAAGGAAACACATGAGAAGAACTTGAATTCGCCATTTTTCCCATATCACGTAAGAAGGAAACACAGTTTTGTCGCGATTCCTTCCTTCTTCACATGTTTACATCTGACTTTCACCTCATCCCGTCCCAGGCATCCCACACGTCCTTGTCGCTTCAGTGGGAACTCAGCGGGTAAAAGTTCCTCATTGTTGAGGACAGGGATCAGGAGTTGGTGATGGCTTCAGGTACCATCGGGAAAATAGTGTTTGGAATGAACAAAGTCATAGAAAAACAAACACGAAAAACAAACATGTGCATTATTTTTGTGTTTTACTTGTGCTCATCACTTGTGATGGTGGGATTGGGGAGCAACGACACAAACAGCAGATTGTTTGTTTCAAGCCCCGCTGCGTTCATATTCATTGGTGATCAGACACTCGGATGTACGACATCACTCTGTGGACTTCAAGTAGGCATCAGGAAAGAGCCGCTCAAAGCTGGGCATTGACCGCAGATAGCGGGACACATTTACTTTAATGCGAGACTGATGCGTCATTATCGATCAGATGACTTAGAATGGATGGAAGCAGAATCCAGCTGAGGGTCGGCTGAAATGGCCCCATGACCTGAAGATTTATAGTGTTTGGGTTGAAATGAAAAGTGAATTTAATTTAATACTTGGCAGTAGTATTGAGCCCACTGGATCTGGGACTCGGTGCCATGCGCAAGCTTCTCGTTAAAGGATAAAAGTTTGACGAATACAAACACCGAGCCGCCGTTCGGTTTGGTTTAGTGCGTCAAAATGTGTATTAAGTTGGGGTACAAGTTGAAATATTTTCCGAAAGTGTAATTCTTCTGAAATCCAAAGAAGTTGGCTTGTCAGCGCTCCAGTTTTTGTTAAACATGTTGCCACCTGCTGGCCACAGAGAGAGAGAGAGAGAGAGGCAGTTTCGCAGATGGTTCGGCAGCTCATCTGATTAGAGCCACATGATGTCCCTCTTCTAATTAGGCTGGTAATGTTCTCACCTACAGACAACAGGTGTGTCATTGTGCCTGAATTTGCAATCTATTCCTATTCGCTCTTCATCTCCCCTTTGGAAACCTCATCAGCAGCTGAAAGGAAGACAAAAAAAAGAATAAATAAATATGAATCATCATAACAAATGGGGATGCAGACAAGGCCGGCTACATCAGTAGGACAGCATCTAATCTCTATTCAGCCTGGGTCCAGCTGTGAGCAGCCCCACGTCCCAGTCAAAGGGATGAACTGAGATACATCCCTGTGTTGTCTTTTGTGGCATCTTTCTGATCCGCGTCTGTGAAGAGAAGAGTGTTTGTCTCGGCACAAACAAAATTAGCGCGTGCAGATGGGGCTGCTGCCTTCTTTTGAGTATGAACAGCCTCTCTTGACACATATACATGCTCTTTAGTATGGGGACTGAACAGGCACTTCTATAACTACCAGAAAACTGCTTTTCATGATCAGAAGGAACTATGATATTTATAGCTGCAAAAACGTCTTTAAAATGGGCTGAATATGTTGTTTCTCTTTCATCCCTGTCATTTACAGACTATTAAAATAATGGATGCTCATATTAAACATAATCCAAAGCTTCAGACTTAAGATTGCTTTTTTCCAGAAATGCTTTTTTCATTGTGTGATGTCAGTGAGGCCAGGTATCCTTAATATGGTCACCTATGGTCACATCTAAAACTCTCAGGTTGACCTTGTATATTGATTGACACATTGCTAACATCAGACACAATTAGTGACAAATTACTGCAGTTTGCATCATGATGTCCATGATGTCTTACATTGAGAGGAAAATCTTACAAACAGTTACAAAATGTACCATTAAAAATCTAATTCATGGTAGCAACACACTCATAATTGATTTTTTTTTAAAGGAAATTAAACAACTTAAAAGCTTTTCGTGCATATTAGTTTCAATAAGGTGTTTTTTTTCTGCATTTTTGCATCTTTGGTATGCACGAATGATGTTTTGCGTCTCTTTCAAGTCATTCTGAATGATTCTGTGGTTGTCAAGAAATGATAACGGTCTACACAGAAATAATTGATACTAACACACCGACTATCTCCTCCTCCTCACTCTGGTAATTTGTGGTGGCCGGTCAGATTCCCGAGTAGAGCCTATGCAGTTTACTGGTAATGTTTATCATCTGTATAACACTGAGCAGCATTACTAATGCACTCAAAGGAGATGAAAACATAGCAACAGCGCCTAAATACGAGAAGTCTCCTCATCATTAAAGGTTTGAGGACAGTCGGCGTTTTAATGCGAAAGATGCGGTGGACCAGCTCCTATCTCTAAAACCCAGAACTACATAAAGGTGAAGTGCATCTCGCTCATAGAGAGATGTTCTTGTATCCGTGCACCAAACACTCATTTCCTTGTGTGGGTAGACCTCTACCTTGTGCACAATATCTTATTGTTCCAATTACTATCATGTATCTGAGTCTGTATGTAGGTCAACATGCTGCGCGTGTTCCACATTATTCCATGTTAATGCTTGATACCTGAGCCACTTTGTTGGCCATGTTCGCCATGTTCAGCGTATAGAGTCCAGCCAGACGGACACAGGCTTAGTAATGTGTCTAATATGTTTTATGTATAATTACTGGACTTCAACTTATACTCATACTCTCAGAGCTGGAAGCAGAAGAATAAGCGTCTCCGATTTCCATCTGTATTCATCCTGCTCCTTCTCTGTCTGCGCTCCGTCCGGAGTCAGCCAGCTCTCTCTGCCATAATAATCAAGAGCCGTTTGATGTGATTACTGTGGCGTGAAGTGGAAGACAATTGAAAGCACATTTTAGTTCACATGTTGAAATAACATGACTAAATAGATTCTCCCTCTTTACTATTTCCATAAATCTCCCAGGACCCTGCTGGTTTATCCATCAGTGCTGGCACAGATTCAGAGTGAGCTTTGAATGACAACCTTTGTCATGGATACAGAGCCGTGGCATTTTCCCCGGTGGATGCTGAGTCCCCCCCCCCAGCGAGGCTTCAGATGACACCCTGATGTTTTCAGTCAAAGATGAGGTCAACACACTGTTGAACTCTGACCTCTAATAGAGAAAGATGTTGGCAGACTGAAGCGGGGAAAGATATGGACGAAGAAGAAAAAAATATATGTGAAGGAGGAAAAGAGGGGGGTATAAAATGTGAAGAGAGACACATAAAAACAGCGAGGGGTTGGGACAGAACGCAAAGGAAAGAGAGATAAAGGCAGCCAAGCAAAAGATAGGGAGCAGCAGATTTAGTCAACACAGACACACACACGCACAAAAACTCCTACACGCTCTCACTTGAGCCTGCACCTCAGGCTTTAAAAGAATAGACAGATAACGGCAGCCATATGTTTTTCTTTCCTTGTTGTCTGTCTCATTCTCTCCTCTTCATGCATTCTTTATCTACACCTTGCTTTATCTCCTTCAAATTAGCTCACTTACCAACAGGCAGCAGAAAATGTCTCTCTTAGGAGATAAATGGACCGCCTCATCTCGGCCATGTGGGTATGATTACTGAATATGAAATTGGAAGTTGAAGAATTGAAACAGGCAGAATGATTAACAGCTCTGTATTTAATTCACACACACTGTAAATCGTCTCAAAGCTTTGTCTGAACATCAGCTTGGCTGAAACGTATTGGAACTAAATCATCAGTTTTTACCAAACTAATATATCGACCATTCAGAAATTCGACATGACTTTGTGTAATATCAGTAACACACTGAAGGCACATGCCAAAGTCTGTTTCTCATGATTTAAAGTCGGGACTTAAAATTGAAGTTGTCGAGAATTTTAATGCAAAGGACGTTTTATTTTCTTTATCTATTGTTCAGCTGTTTTGGTTGAAACATAAAGATAAAGCTGTCTATTATTTTATGATTAAATTTATAGTGGGGTTGTGCAAAAGGTTAATCAAAAGATATGAGATGTGAATGACAGCTCACCCAGAGTGCGCAGAATGAAAATGGGAGTGATTTAAAATTCAGGAGGCATTTTATTGAGACCTTTAAAAAACAAGGTCCTTGCATATATGTGCTTTTTTTAAATCACAGTTTTTGCTGCTGCTGGAGAGCCAGTAACATAAAAACCACCCCAGATGGCTGAACAACATATCTGGATATTTGAACTGTTGTTTGTCAGAGTTTAAATTACAAGAATATATTTATCCACTACAGTGTTTCAGAGCAAAGTATGTGCCCCACATCATTTGACAGTTTTAAAACAGTCTAGTTTATGATTTTATGTGAATGCATATAAATTCAGCTGATTGTCACAGACTTGAGTGGATCTTGACCTTTTGGTTTGTTTTCTGTTACCAAAAAAGTAGCTGTCGTTGGAGAAAGCCTGACCTTTTAGGCCCTCGTTTAACCTCTTTGACATATTTAGGATGTCAGGGAGACAATTCTCTAAACTTTTTCAGGTGGTTACAAAATATTTTTGCCTATGGAAGCACATTTATTCTGCATTTTACAAGCAACTGCAACAAATAGACAAAAAGCCCCAAAGTCATTAGAAACATGTGACTGTGACTTATTCTTTTTGTTAGCACTGTCATTAATCATGTCAGAACCCCTCTCATATGTCTTGTGAGCCTTCGGAGACAGCCTGACCTTTTAGACTAAACTGCCCAACTGTACACAGCAATCTAATAATCCCCAGCTAGATCTGCTACACCAGGAAAGACTATTAAATCACAGACGCACTGGTACCGATATCCTAATTTAATGTAACTGCAAGAGACATTTTTTTATGCAGATCTTATACTTCATACTTATATTCTGATAATACTTTGCATAAATAAAGATCGTTTCCTTTTTCACTTGTGTATCGTTACTTCAGTGTACTGGGAGTGGATAGTACTTCTTCCACCTTTGCGAGAAAGTGCAGTCTGCTTTTACTGAAACAGAAGATCTAAAGAGACTTGCTGAGGAATAAGTTATGGGCAATAGTTCATCTGCTACAAAAGCGACACATTAAGCTCAACCATGCGAGTGAAAAATGAATCAAAAGCAACCTTTTGTGTTGAAAAGAAGAAGGTGAATAATCTGCAGATGATAGTCTTTTATCACAAATAATTTAGCACAAAACCGCCCCAGTAATCCTGAACAAAGTCCTAACGTCATTGCTATTACAAACATCAAGCTTGCTCACCCAAGTTAATTAAATCCAGGGAGGTGTATGTGTGTGCTGTCGGAGATAGCATTCAAGACCGATCAAGCTTTTAGGCGCCTATATTTTCACCTAAATCAGATACCCTGCACAGAAAATGGGCCTTTTCCAACACGTGTACACAAGAAGAAAAAAAACTTACTGCCCTCTAATCCCAAGATGCTGACATCTAAAGCCATCCAAATGCCACTGCAAAGACATGTTGCTGAATACATTAGCTTTAAAAGGCACTCCTGCACAGTGAGAGGAAATACTATAAGAAACAATCAAATAACTCAGACTACAAAAAACAAGGAATCACAGTCAACAGAGGATGATACCGAAGGCAGTCAATGAGATCCTGCTGAATGATGATAATGATAGACTAAATAGGATTATACCCACAGCACTACATTCCCATGCAAACACAGATGGATCTCACAAGGGAAAAGAGAAAGTCTGTAATTTTGCAATATTGTAATCAGCAGAGAGTGGTTGTTTGTCCTTTCTAGGCTCTTGTTAAGCTTTCCAAATCCTGCAGAGCTGCTGTGAGAGGGTGTCGAGGATCTGCAGAGGCCAACAAGATGATCTATAATACCATCATATAGAGCACTTTTTTGGTTTTCATTAAACCCCTAGAAGCAGAATGAGGATGCAGTGCATGAATAAAACTGTAAAGAGCCAACCTGTTCAGGCAGTCTCACGGGTTTGCACACTCATGTTAAGCTCCAATTGTTGGGCAACAAAAAAAAAAACAAGACGTGATAAAATATTAATGTTCTGGCTGCTTGGGGGAAAATATGGCAGTGAAAGATCTTATTTAGGTGTAAACAGTTCCAGTGCTGCCTGTGGCCGTTATATTTCCAAACAAGTGCTGCAATACAATACAGCGAGTAGGAAATTGCATCCAATGCTCCTAAAAGTATTTCAAATTAGAACTAAGGTGCGGTATCTTCAACAAGATGGGCAGTAAATGATGCTGGAAAGAACGAAAGCTGAAATGATGACAGTGGCACGGGCTGAGGGAGAAGTAGATGCTGTCAAAGCTTTCACTAGATTCAACAGAGCTTTACAGCGGCAAGTTATAAGTTTGTGCTGCAATGGAAAATGCGCCCTTTAAAAATAAACTTCAAACAGCACGAACCAATGATGTTCTATTTTTCTTGTGGATTGATTCGACAGCTTAGCCACAAACAATTTACCAGCATCATACCTTTTTTATGTGCAAAACCTCTCGTGACAAAGACCTAACTGATGCTATACCACTAAGAGTTCACCCAAGAGAAGGCAGCTTTTTCTCTGCAGGCACTATCGCCTTCATTAGACATGCTGCCATGTGTGAGACCAAACCTTCAGCTCTTAATCAATAAAACCAGGGCCGCTGGGCAAGGCCACAGCTTTAACACTGGCTTTATGTTCTGCCAGACAGGGCTGTTAATGATGTCGCCACTGAATTGATAAAAGGAGATTCGGGAGGTGGAGGTGTGTTGAGAGATCATATGTGCTTTTTTCCTCGGCTCAGAGCTCATAGAGAGATGTTTGAGTCAAGAGATATTGGTGTGGGTTGAATGTCAGAAATGTGTTGATGGCATTTATCATGAGCACCGCATGATGTTGAATGTGTCTGATCAGTGAGCACAGACTCAGCAATCAATTGTGACCTTTTACATCAGGGCATCGGTCTGCATGTGTAACATACCATCATAGATCTGTGCAACAATAACAACCGAGGGGCATTCAGGACGCGTTCAAGGTTTCTCTCTAGTTCAGAAAGGTCATTTCAGCCAAACGTGAGCAGACAGTTCATTTTACGTTTCTTCGCAGTCTATTATTTAGCGTCTTCTATGACGCTGATGGAGCTTTAGGAAATGTGATGCACTATAACCTGGAGGCCTTACTTTGTTTTTTTCTCCGTTTGGGCCTCGAGAATTCTTACAAAATTGTGAAGTAAAATTTAGGGTGTGTGCATTTTTCTGGTTAGCAAGACAAAAATGACTCAGAATGAAATCAGATGTTTGAGGCTGGAGCTATAATAATGATAAAAATCAGGATATATTAATGGCAATTGTGGCCATTTAAAGATGTTTTTAGTATTTGTTTTTTCATTTATGTTAGCTGAGTGTATTCATATCTTCGTGGAGACCAAAAATGGGAAGTTTACTATACTTGTGGGGACCAAATTCCTGGTCCCCACAAGTTTGAAGGCATTTTTGAGATTCCAAATGTGATTTTTGGTGACAGGATTACAATTGGGTTCTAGTTAGGGATATGGTTAGGCATTCATTTTTCATGGTTAAGGTTAGGGTAAGGGGCTAGGGAAAGCATTATGTCAATTAGATGTCCCCACGAGCTATGAATACCCGACATGTGTGTGCGCGTGTGTGTGTGTCCAACTGTATTACGGTAACAACATCAAACCTATATGCTGCCACATTTCCTGGCTCCAAACAGCCACTCTCCAGTTATTGTGATGTTGTGTCTGTCTGAGTGTGCGCCTTCGTTAGTTGTCTACTCCCTCTCTGCCCGAATCTCCACCTCGCCCTTCAGCACAGTGATGCTGAGATCACTTTGGGAGGGCGGTGCAGAGGGAGAGCTACGTGTTGCTGCTCAGCAACAGATAGGTAGAAAGGAGAGAGAGATAGAGAGACAGAGAGAGCGAGGAATTCCCTCGCAGAAATAAAAGCGGCTGCCAGGGCGTGTATCAGTTCCTATGGTACCCAGAATTTCCTATGATAAGTGTAGCCGATACCTGTAGCAGAAGGAGGAGGAGGACAGCCCGATGGATGAAGGATGTAAGGGCTGACATCTACAACAAGCCTTCGGGTATATTTGAAGAGGGAACGTCAACTAATCTCTGCCTGGAGGCGAAATTATATTTGATATCGCGCCGACTGCGCTTGAAATAGGCGTCCACCTCTACCAAATAAACCTGGCACAGAGCCGCTTCTCTGGAAAACAGGGAACAAAGGTCTCGGCGTTTGGTGCAGGCGCGCAGGTTACCCACAAACTAAAACGTGCCATCACTGGAGCTGAAATGCTGTTGAGTCTTGTTGCCGGAGGATTCTGTGAACTGGACGCGCTTTAAAGTAAGTTCTTGTCTTTGTTTCGGCGCGGCTAAAGCTGAAATCCTTCCTGATTTCCTCTCGTTTATTTCATAGAACCCACGTGGTTCTAACAAAGGCTCATCGCTTTGGTCTTTCACATTTAAAAACAAGGTTTATTAGCCTGTGAATGGATAAAATACAGTTCGAAAAACAAAAACTTCCTCTTGTGTTTTCCGCTTTGTGTCTGCTGTCTGTCGCCCATTCTTTCTGTGCTCCGTGTGTCTCTGTGTGTTCCTCTCTCCAGATATGACAGGTCAGGTCCTGGGGGAACCGTGCGGCGGGGCTCACACGGATGAAAACGCCGCCATCCGCATCAACGTGGGCGGCTTCAAGAAACGTCTCCAGTCGGACACTCTCTCCCGGTTTCCCGAGACGAGGCTCGCGCGTCTGCTCCACTGCCAGTCCAAAGAGTCCATCCTGGAACTGTGCGATGACTACGACGACACGGAGAAAGAGTTTTACTTCGACAGGAACCCAGCGCTCTTTCCCTACGTGTTGAATTTTTACAACACGGGGCGGCTACACGTCATGGCCGAGCTGTGCATCTTCTCGTTCAGCCAGGAGATCGAGTACTGGGGCATTAACGAGTTCTTCATCGACTCCTGCTGCAGCAGCTCCTATCATTGTAGGAAAATGGACCAGGACAGGGAGGACTGGGATGACCGCAGCGATGAAGGAAGCACCACTTCATCTTTTGACGAGCTGTTGGAGTTTTACAACGACGCCTCCAAGTTTGATAAGCAGCTTTTCGGGAGCGCACGGAGGCGCGTCTGGTTGATGCTGGATAACCCCGGCTACTCTGTGGCCAGCCGCATCATCAGCATCCTCTCCATCCTGGTGGTGCTCGGCTCCATAGCCACTATGTGCATGAACAGCATGAGTGAGTTCAGCCTGCTGGACAGCGAAGGCCAGCCCACAGAGGACCCACGTTTCGAAACTGTGGAGCACTTTGGCATCGGCTGGTTCACTCTGGAGCTGGTGGCCAGGTTCGTTGTGGCGCCAGATCTGCTGCACTTCTTCGATCATCCGTTAAATGTGATAGACCTGGTGTCCATACTTCCGTTTTACCTGACACTTCTCATAAACCTGGTGGTGGAGAGCAGCCCCGCACTGGCAAATCTAGGACGCGTGGCGCAAGTGCTGCGGCTGATGAGAATTTTCCGCATCCTGAAGCTGGCCCGTCATTCCACGGGGCTGCGTTCCCTGGGGGCCACACTCAGGAACAGCTACAAAGAAGTGGGGCTGTTGCTCCTCTACTTGGCAGTCGGGGTGTCGTTTTTCTCCGTCATGGCCTATACGGTGGAGAAGGAGGATAACGAGGATCTCACCACCATTCCGGCATGCTGGTGGTGGGCCACCGTCAGCATGACCACAGTGGGATACGGTGATGTGGTGCCGGTGTCTATTGCCGGCAAACTGACCGCCTCTGCGTGCATCCTGGCCGGGATCTTAGTAGTTGTGCTTCCGATTACGCTTATTTTCAACAAATTCTCCCTCTTCTACAAGAGACAGAAACAGTTGGAGATCGCAATGAGAAGCTGCGACTTCGACGAGGGAATAAAAGAGGTGCCCTCCGTCAACCTGAGGAATTATTACGCGCACAAAGTCAAATCCCTCATGGCGAGCTTGTCAAACATGAGCCGGAGTTCACCCAGTGAACAGAGTCTAAACGAATCAATACAATGAAACGGGACACTCTGTCAGTCAGGTCGGGTGACGCTGTTCCAATACATGTGGCCTACCGAGGAGCTCTCCAGAGTGCTGAAATTCTCTGGACTCAGAGTCTGCTTCCTTCCACTGATGTCTGACCGTTTGCCTCTCTGTAGCTCAGTGCAATAATGTGTTAATTTCTGTGTCCGTCACAATGAAAAAGTAAGCAAATGTACAGGACAGCCTGAACATCACGTCTCACTGCGCACTAACACTGCCGCTCAACAAACAGACTAGAAACCTGACCCCATCTGATGAAAACGACAAAGAATGCTGTAGTCGTTTACAGTGTCACACTGTAGTCCACCTTCCAGCTATACATGTTGTAATCAAGTATGTCTGAAGTAACTCCCACTGTATCTCTTTCAAAAGAGTCTCAATGTATAATTGTGGTGTTGCAACAATACTTCAGATGTGTGGTTAAAGCAAAGTGTATTAAATATATACGATCAAACAAACAGAAAAATACACGACATACTTCCTTGTTTTTTTAATCCGAGAGTTAGGGTCTGACTCTGATCCTCTGATTGAGAGAACACATGTAAGCCCCAAGGGTTGGAAGGGGGATTTATAGCAACAAAGTGACTGACACAATATCTGAAACAGTGTGACAGGCATGGCAACAGCCATTCAGAGCTGACATGTTGAATAAATCTATTTGCTAAGGATTTGATTTTTTTTTTTAAAATGGCATCACCATTTCAGTCCCCGAGAGACAATTTTAAAATTTTAATCAGTATATGTTCTAAAAAGAAAAAGAAAAAAATCTATGGTCATAAAATAGAAGTTAGTCCACAGTGAAGGAGAACTGAAGAGAAAGTTCAGTAGTTAGGCTGTGGTTATTACTGCTCTACTGAGAATGCACCATAGAGATAAAGTTCTAGTTTTACTTATCTCAGTGCTACATTTCATTTAATTTTTTCACAGAAAGCAATTTGTCCCCAGCGTGTAAACTGAGAAGATGAATGGCTGTGACAAACCTGCATATTCCTCTCTTTGTTTTCTTCTTCTTCTTCTTACTGTGTCCAGGTATAAACAAGTTTTATAATGCCACAGCAGAAGCTTTTTGGACCCCTCTCCCTGTTCCTGGTCAGCATTTGTGATAAGGAGCTCTCCCACTGGAGGCAATAACAGCAGCAGAAATTCAACAGAGAACACTAACTTAGTAATGTTATTGATTTCAGTTTAAAGTAGGCAGCACCTCTTTAAAACAACAACAAAAACAGATGGAAAAGTCAGTTTTGCATCATCTCATATTTCAGTACAGTTAACTGCATTGATTTCCTTTTTTTTTTTTAATTTGGAGGTAATTTTTATTTTGACACCAGTTCTTAAAATGAGAAATGATCATTAATGCTTTGAGCTGAATCCTCTCCACAGCGTTGTGGAGCTGTGAGGGGAAAATGTGACTTCATCACTGTCAGTATTTTGTTTGTTTTTATTCATCGTAGAAATAATTCATACATGCATGCACATTTCAGTGACTTGAACAATCAAACTCAGTTGCTCCTGTGGCAAAGAGATAATTTGAAATTCATTGTCTCAAGATTAATTTGAGCAGAAACATTTTACATATTGCTGCTCACAACTAATTAGTCTGAGCATATAAAACCGCATGTTGCAGCTCAGTGGTAAAGCAACCAGAAGAATCCCAACAATAGTAAAATCAGTAAAAAAAAAAAAAAAAAAAAAAAGTAAAAATTTAATT
>VURO01038150.1:6351-18693 GCA_015108175.1 Pelvicachromis taeniatus
GATCCAGCAGGGTAAACTGTTCCCTTGCTGGATCTCTCATAGGGGTCTTTTGAATGAGTGAGGTGTTCCGGGCATGTCCCACCAGGAGGAGGCCCCGGGGCAGACCCAGGACACGCTGGAGAGATTATATCTCTCGGCTGGCCTGGGAACGCCTTGGTGTTCCCCCGGATGAGTTGGAGGAGGTGGCTGGGGAGAGGGAGGTCTGGGCTTCTCTGCTTGGGCTGCTGCCCCCGCGACCCGGCCCCGGATAAGCAGATGAAAATGGATGGATGGATGGACATTATGTTTTATTCTTCTTCTTTTGTGCTTTGTGTGGTTTTGCACCATTTTTCTATTTGCTGGTGTTTTCTTAAGTTTCAGTACGTTGACACCTAGGCTTTTTTACTCTCTCTATGCAGCCATGCTGTTGCAATACAAATAGCGTGCGGCTCATCATTATCTTGCTGAATAAGCAAGGCCATCCCTGAAAAATTATTTGTGCACATGGCAAACGTAAATTTGGATATACTACTAAGAATTAATGACCAGATACTATTTAATGACTGTACCCACAATTTTCCACTTTTCCTCAGTTCACCTTAAAGCGGCCCAGAGAGAGAGAGGCTGCATTACAGGACCTTGTATACGAGTGTCGTTTTCTTTGCATTGGTAAAGTTTTAACTTGCATTTGAGATTATAGCAACAAACAGTGTTATAATAGTTTTCACTGGTGTCATTGAACATTTCGCTGTGATTCGTGCAATGCCCCCTGAAGGCCAGAAGAGTGACCTTTGTGTACAGAGAGCATTCTGGATTTTTTTTGTGCACACATTTTACCTTCAATTGGTTTCCCAGTTTTACATAATCTTGCTATTTACTCGTTGCAGTTTTATATAGTTAAAAAGGATTTGAATTATAATTTGAATTCTGCTTTCATTTTATGCAGTATCATTCATTGGAAACCCTCTCAAGTGTTGGTAGACTGAACTGTGTTGTTGCAGTCTTGTCACTTTATATTGTAATAACGCTATTACAGAAACAGTGGTGTACCATTACCAGCTTTCACTAACACAACTAACATTCCTATTTTTAAATAGGTGAAAAAGTTAGAGGAGTTTTACACATTTGTCACTGAGTAACTCAAGGCATCGTTAAAGCCGGACACCACTGAGCTCGTCATAAAATAGGTCCATGTTGTTTGGCTCTGCCTCTGGGCTGTTAGCAGCCAAAGGCAGAATGGCTCATACAATGGAGCCATTTGGTTAGAGCTTAGCCCTTAAAACAACACGCCACTCAATGATCCTCCTGGAAAACAATGCCAGGACACATGAGTCAGACCCTTGGAAGAGAAGGATGGTGGTGGTGGTGGGGGGCATTGATCCCCCCATGGTGCTGTCCCATTGGGAACGTCTTCCCATCGGGATGGCTCTGTTCACAGCCCAAAGTGGAAGAAGACAGCTTCACGAGGTGCTGGAGGTTAAGTCTTTCTACATATAACTGATCATCTATAACAGTGGCTCCACAATAACGTAGACACAAGCACCTCTTATAAGTAACTTGTGTGCAGCCACTTCCAACACAAGCCAGCTGAGTCTTTTACGTGTAGTGTGTGACATTAAATTCCTCACACTTCAGCAGAAGCACAAAAAAAAAGTGCTTTAAATATTTTTTAGATAAATCTTTTCTTCTACCATTTACAGAGTTTGTATTTTGAAGGCATTAAAACAAACATGCATTGGGTGCATCTTTATGACCCCTGCATGTGAGGGCAAAGTGTAAGGATTAAGGGAGGATGGTAAAATCAAATTTTTACTTTATATTTATCCAGAAAGGTAAAGAGCTGGTTAACCTGAGAGGTCAAAAAGGCTGTAATGAAGCAGAGCAATGTTTCGGGGCTGAAAGGAATCGAGGAGAACATTGATGCACCGAAGGCCCCCTGGGTCATAAATACCATAAGGCCTCCAGCATATTACCCAGTGCCAGTCTCTGTTCATTACCACTCCACGCTACTCAGCACTTCATTTAAAACTCACATTCCTCTAATTAACACACACTGCTGGGTACAGATGAGCCAGTACAGAGCCCTGTCTGTCTCCCCCTTGCTTTTACCGCTTACTCAATTATGCGTCTCTGTCATCACATTTCTTTGACTCTTCATTCTTTTTTGCTCTCTCCTGTAATTTAATTTCCTGCTTTGTGGCAATTTCCTCCCCGACAGCAGCTTTTTGCAATACAAGTATCTGTGTTTACAACAATATAAAGAGAGCAGACTCTCGTACTATTTTCCCAACACAATTAGAGTTCAGACTCGCTTTATTTTTGGTCTTGTGATAGCTAATAAAGAGTAGGAGGAAACATGGCTGCATCAGAATCTGAAGAAACAGTTTGTCCAACAAATTGGATGTGGTAAATGTTTATTCATTTATCATATCAACCAATTACACTGGGACAGAATTAGCTCCATTAGAGTGCAAGAGGCAAGTATTAACAAAAAAATAGAAAGAAATCACACTTCGATTTTTCTTCTTCGCTTAAAGCCCAAGAAGTTTTTACATTAACTCACTCCGGGGTGCTGAATGATACCCGTGCAATCATACGCAGTAATCTACATGATAGATGCACAAGACAGAAATGAAATTTAGTTTTTACGATGTCTTCTGTATTCGTAAGACACAAGAAAAACCAGCTATTCGTCTGTCCTTATATTGCTTTCAAAATACTTCGCCTGCTGTTATTAAAGGAGTCTTCTGTGGAGCTTAAAGTAAATGATTCTGCTTGTAACACTGGCGCTTATGTGGATCAGATGATGCGTCTACTGATAGGTTTGTAATGGACTTTTCCTGTTCATTAACTGAGTTATAGCACCAGGACTTTATGCTTTGCGGTTCTAAATTGAATAATACATCTCCCATGTTTAAAGTAATATTAATATTTTCAAAATCAATGTTAGTAAAATTTTATGTACACAGTTGTATTTGTTGATGGCCAGCCACTGCAAATAAAGACAAGATTTATGAAGGCTGCGGTACTTTTTTTCTTCTTCTCCTATGTAATATTATCACAAGTGAAATGCTGACCATAAAAAAAATTTAATTAAAATTTTAATTAGCACCGGTAATCAATAGGGTGTAACATAACATCTCACATATTCTCGGTGACGTGGAGGAAAATGTAATCAAACAAACACAGAGGGACCAAATATGATGATTTTATGGGCTAATAAGTCTGAGGTAAGTGCGGCATCACTACGGGGAAACGCCACTGCCTTTCTCTTTTTTCTTTACTGTGTTGTTTGGTGAAGTACTGAAAGCTTAAATGCAGATAAATAGTCTTTATCCTACTGGAATTTTCTACTAGAATCTACTGTAGGTAAGGTTAAAGGTAAGAGTTAGCCAGAAGAATGAAATGAGAACCAGAAACTGTTAGTTTTATATGAATCTGTTCACCATGGCAACACCGTGCATCATGTGATGCTATTTACTTTGACAACTTAAAAACTTCAAGAATTCATCATTAAAAGAACAAACATTGACAATAACATATACAAAAACTATTTTTATTAAGGGTTTTGACAGTCATCCTTTATATTACCATTATAGCGATCTGCTGCTTTCCCAGTGTCACTAGTTACCTTCACAGCGAGCCAAATATTCCAGATCTCTGTAGTATAAAAAGCCCATGCAAAACATAAACACTCTATACAAAGACCTCAAATGGAATCAACAGGCCTAAAGCAATTTTAAATTTCAGAGGCTCTTCTCTCTCTCTCCTTAAAGAGATAAGAGATGAGCCGAAACAACCACAGAGGAAGAGAAATGTATTTTGATTATTGTCACACTGTTCCCATTAAGCACGTTAAGTGAAAGCAAACAGCTGACCACATTTAAAATCGCATCGACAGCTGACCCGAAATCTTCAGCAGCAATGATTCCAACTACAATGGCAAAATAAAAATAAATAAAGTCATGTAACCAAGCTCAGCGCACCCACAGAACAAAAAGGAAGTGAATTATATCCACCAGGAAATCACTTAATCTGTGCGCAGCGCTCTCAAACAAAAAGAAAAAAAAAGTGTACATTTGTAAAACTAAGCAAACAAACAAACAAAAAAACATGAAATGTGAGTAAAATTGTTCAAAAATGGAGCATGTAAAATATTATTATTAGAGACTTTATTAACAAGGATTTTTCCTCCAGTGTAATAATAAAGGCAGGGACAGTTCATGGGGACAGGTAAGGTTAGCAAAAGGAAAGCAGACAGACTGAAGGCTACACGGTGTGTTGGTGGTCGAATGAAGCTCGTACAAAAGAGAAAAAACACGAACAGCAAAGAACAAAGGAAGCAAAAGTGCAAAAGCAGAGCAAAAGACAGAAGGAGAAGGAGGGTATTAGGGTAATAGTCCCTGAAGATTGTCTGCCACTCTCATCCTTCCCCTTTACTCTTTCTATTTCTTCCAGTTTTTTGCAAAGGTAATCTCCTCCGGAGCTTGACGGGGGCATACCACAGCTCAGCCAAACAATAAATAAACCGGATTGGCCACAAAATGGGGATTTCATACAAGGTAATAAAGCAAATTTCAATCACACTTCATGGACCTTTTTACCGTACCGTGGAGAGTACGTACACTTGTCCATTCGGAGGTTACTGAAACAGAGAGCGAGTGGTCCGCTTAGAAGTAATTTACTCCGAGTTTATGAAGACAGTGTTAGGGAAGTAAATCCCATTTGATGTCATCAATGTTCCTTTGGTTGTTTGATTTTTCTTAATTATTGAGGAGTTCCTGTATGTGTTTAGTATGGCTCAAAATAAAATGCGATGAGACCACAAAACTTATAACGAGTTTTGAAACGCAGATTGTTGAAGTTGAAAACAAAAGTAGAAACTACGCTATTGACTAAATTTACTTTTTAACCATCACCTCTACTTTAGAAAGAGCATTACATAATAGTAAATAATCCAATTATTGATCTCAAACGAGCACGTGTCCTCACCTTTCGTTGACATCAGAGGTCAACACAGCCATGTGTGTGGCCGGTGTACTGGGTCTTGCTCAAGGGCAACTTGGCAAAACAACTAATTTAACATCATGGCTCGTATAATTAATTATGCAAAGTTGTTGCAAAGCAATCCTTATTCTAGACATTCTGTTAAACTGCTAAACACCTGTCTGGACTTACAGTACTGCATACCACTGGTTCCCAAAGCAGGCACTGGGGGCTTGCAGCGGGCCATAACTCATGGCCAAGGGTTTCATTACAATGTAGTGTGTTAGCAGTGATGTTCTTAAAGGCTGTGGTCCCGACTGTCTTCAGATCATTAGCACGCTCCTCCCGTGTAGTTTTGGGCTGATCCACAACTGCACAGCCTTCTGTGCAGTGTTGGTGCAACTCGATTTATCGTAAAGCGATTTCAGTGGTTACAGCGTTACTGTTCATTCTCCATGATTAAGGATGGATGTCCGGGGGGTTTGCAATGCTGCAGAATGAATATGATGTCGTATGAGTGTAAACCACCCAGTATAACTTTCATATAGTGCTGTGTAATTATATTCAGCACACATTTCCCTCTTTTAACCTCTGACTAAAGTACTTGTCTAGTCTTGGACTTTCAGTTGACTTGTATTCTGTCGACTTCTGTAACCTCTGGCCTTTCCTACAGCTGTGTTGTCTCAGTGTGTGTAGGTATGTGACGGTACGCTTGAGAACGAGACCATCAGAAATGACCTGAGACAGCACAGTTATGTGTGTCCGTGCACCTATTCCTATGTGTTTCTGCGATAAAAAGCCGAGCCCTCTGTAACCCAGTGATGACAAATAGTTTGCCCCTCTCTTCCTCTCATCACTCCCGTCGGCCCTAACTGCGAATTCCATCTGCAAACAGTTCGATTCAACGAGCAAATGTTTGTCTAACTTTGAAAGGCTGTTTAGGTGGAATATTTTTAAGTAAATGTTTGCACAGTTGTTTCTTCTGTCTGTGTTCTTTCTTTATGACAAACTTCCCGGGGGCTGAGGGGGGATTAAAAACTCCAAAGTGTTTCCTCTCGGGCCATTTTACTGTAATAATAAAATGTGAGAAGCTCTATTTGTTTTAAGAGTTTGGTGTTTTCTGGGGAGTTCCAATCATTCTTGGGCAAGTGAAGAGCACAGATGGTGCAACGCTCTGTGGAGAAACAGGCTTTCTCCTTTTTGTCCCCAGTGTCAAAGTCACGGGCCAACTTTCCAGTGAAAAGATTTTTTACTGCTCACATCTAATAAATATTTTACACATCTGAAATGATGCAAACACAAATGAAATGTACTTAACGGGGCATCCTGTCCATTGGAAGAGTTTCAATAGGGCACCGCTGAGGTGTGAAATGGCTACAACAGACACACACATGCTGTCTGTGTCTGTTTGTCCCGCGCTCACACACTCTGCAACGCACACAAGGGGGAAAAAAAAGAGCACCTAATATTTTCTGTCAGTAAGACTGTGCATACCCCCCAACCTTCAGATAATTTACTGCTGTGTGTCTACAGAGTGTTTGGCGCAAAAGTGTCACTAAATCTCAGCCCTCAAAGTCAAACGTCAGGTAAACCACAGAGAAATAATGTTTATTTTCTCTCAGCCCTGGCCCCGTTCTTAACCATGCTGTCAGTATACCGGTAGCTCATATATCTCACAAATTCCCTCATGATCAGTACAAGTTGCCTTTGAATGAGAGCGGAAACAACGTTGCGCCTGATTCTTTATTACTTTCAAGTCCTGACATTGACACACAACTTTTCACCTTGAGGCTGAGGAATTTGTGTAAATCCTACTTTTTGTGGTTTTTCTCAACACATGTTGTGATTACCTGAATGACCCATTAAAGCAAACTGCATAATTCTAATAAATTTGTACAAGCTCTCCATTGTCACCACCACAGTAACGACTAATCTTCCATGCATCGGGTCCATTGCAAAAAAACATTACTATATGTTTGAGAAAAATAATTCGAGAAAAAGGCGTTTTTATGCCTTAAAAAAATACTTTTAAATAATAATAATCTGTGACAAACTGTACTCGTCTTGTCAAAATCAAATGCTAAAATGCTCCATAGAGTTGGTAACAAAGTGCGTGCCTGGTAATGGTCTCAGACACATACCAAACAATTTTCCTGCTTTCTAAACGATTATGCCTGCTTGTGCTTAACCTCCTAAACCCATCCTCGCCACTGTAATAGAATTTCCCAACCCATTCACCCCACGCTACCCACCCCCATGACACAAATATCCCCCCGCTTTTTCTCAAAATCCCTCTATCCAAGACACATTCGCAGACAAGCACACTGTACACACAGAGAAAGCGGAAAAACATGGGAAGGAAGGAAAAAGTGGACGCACAAAGCACCTCCTGTGGACCCACAGCTCACCTTCCATCTTTCCCCTGTTAAAGATTCACAATGGGGCATTCTTTAATAACAAATCATTTCTTTCACTGTATGCTTTTTAATCTGGCTCTGCTTGACAGGGCCCATCCTTTCCGCTGAAGGGGAAGACCACTTAAAGGCCAGGCCAATAAGGCCCAGGAGCCCTGTGGCCTGACTTGGGTGATTTGTCAGGATCCTCCTGCGCGCTTGCGTTGGTCACACCAATGGATTTATCCCAAGGTAAATGGAGATAGCCCTCGTCAGCCACCCGCTCGGCACTCTGATTACAGACCCCTCTCTTCGAGTTCCATTGATAGATGTTGCTTGTGTTTGTCTATTTACAATGCCACTAAATCTGTGAATACAATGTAATGCGGGGAGAAGGGTTGCAACTCTGGAAGCTGGAAGAGAGCGCGGATCCCACATAGTTTGATTTATGCTATGCTATGCAGAGCAATAGAGAGGCAGCACAGATGAAGGGTGTGGGATGAAACAGAGGGGCAGAGGTTGTTGTTTTGCATTGGGGTCGGAAGGAGGCTAAGATGAATCTCATGCAACTCTCACGCTGGGTGGTGTCCACCATGCCCGAAGAATTACAAACACCCTGCAAAAGGAACGAGGGGAGCTTTTCAGGAACACTGGGGGAAACAAAGGGACGCGTTATCGCAACAACACACAGAATTCCACATAACTGGGAAGTCTATCCAAGATGCCCAGTGAACATTGCTCCCAGTACTCCCATTGCTATGCTAAATTTACTTTTCAGCATACATGTGGCCAGAAACAAGCATGGCGACACATATAGTTAAGACTGCTGCTTCCATGTCATTGCAACCCTAAATAGCTTCTCTCTACATCTATGTGGAGAAAAGCTTAGATATAAAAACATTTTGTTTTAGTTAAAGAGTCCAGTTTTAACTAGCAGGAGCAGCAGTGAAAAAATGAAGGACAGCAATCTAAGAGGTACACATGTTACATAAGTGTATGCTTTGACCTATTTCCTCTATTAAGAAACAGCTGTTACACGAAACACTGTTACCTCACAGCAACAAAGTCCTGGGTTCGAAGCCACCATCTTGCTTTTTTGTGTGGAGTTTATATTTTCTCCAGGTTCCTCCCACAGTCCAAAGACACGCAACAAGTGGGTTTAGGTTATTTGCTGGTGAATATAAATTGCCCATAATGTCTCTCTGTGTTCGACATGCAACAGTGCTGGCAAACTGTTCAGAGTGTACTGGGAGCTGAAATAGGCTCCATGCCCTCATGACCCGGAACTGCAGGAGACAATGGATAGATGGAGAAACATCTCCATGAATTAAAAATAAATAGCATTTGTCCTTGTCCCTGTGTACTGATGTAAGTTCACCCTGTTGGCATGGAAAGTGTTCATGTAAAAGCAAGCGCATTTATTTCTTTAAAGTTTCTCATTGGGAAAAACAGAAGAGCCTCTGTTTCCACCGCCATCCAAATGTCTTTGAACCCGATACTGATGGAGACTGAAAGGAAATCAGCAAAGCGCAGCTTTTGTCAATGCCAATAATGTAAATGACCACAAAGCACAAACACAGTTCAAAAGGTATAGTAAATGTGCTCAAGTTACCGACACCGTCGATATGTAAAAAATATTTTATGTTTATTCCACTGGGGGGTAAAAATCCCTCTGAAAGGAGTGGAGGAGTCTACAGGTCTGTCTTGTTTTCTGCTTGTTTCACCGATGACGCCAAAGCAGTTTCGTTGCAGCAAAGACACCTGTAGCAAATTACATCACTTGGAAAAAGAGGACTATATGATGTGTGTGTTACTATTTAAAAAGTACATAATGTAGATAAAGTCAGTCATTTATATTGTTAAGCGATCGTTATGCCAGTGATAAAAGCCAGCTTCTCTTTTCTGCACTAACCCCTACTGTATGCACCCACACACCACAACAAATCCCCTTTTGCCCCAACCTCTGGGAAAGCTTATGTATGGCGCTCTCATTGTTTCTCCAGCCTATTGAGGTAAAGATAACTGTGGGATGTGAAAGACCTGAGTGATTATACATCAGTAAAATCACAGGGGGTATATATCACTGCCAGTGAGACACACCCACTGGAATGAATTGGGTCAAATGAGAGCAGTGCATCGGGCAGGGCGCGCTGACAGTTACTAATGCACCTTCCCTGGCCACTAATAGGAGTGTACAAATTGCCGGAGGTTTGTAAACTTTGCCTGTTTGGGGCAGGTGCAGCCAGGGTTTGCAGGCAGATTTCCTGTAGTAGCGTAGGTAAGGAAACTAAATCAACACTTCAGCGGTGCGCTGGGATGACAGGCTGGACCGAATCAAGGAGGAGGAGAGTTCCACCTACAACACAGGTAATAAGTAGCTAGAAGTTAGGAGACGTTCTTTATAGAGACTTCCATGGGAGTTTGACAAAAATGGGCTCCAAACACACTGACAATGTCAGTTTTGAAACGTCACACCATATTTAAGCGCATTCAAATGCCTTGTTTGACCAATTTGCTTAACCTTAGCCGAACCACATTTAGGGTGGGATCTGTAAATACTGAGACAGTAGCATAAGCACACACAGATATGCTCAGTATTAACTTTCGACAGAGCTGACTTCTTTTAATCACAAGATCTTGCAAGTGCAGGCTGAGGAAGGAATGTTACACCCTGTTCTCTGATCCTGCCTATCACTCACTTTGTCCTCTCTCCTGGACAAGTTGTTTTATCACACTACAACATCAGAGGACACACATGTGCCCAGCTTGGAAAAGCACCACCGTGACTGAGGGTCACTAAAGCTATTCTGTATGTTTGAACACTGAAGTTACACTACATGATAATGGGCATGCCAATAATTTGTACACAATTATATTATTATGCGTATGTAACTGCATATCTCAAGTGGCACAAATCATGTGTGCCATTAGGAAACATGTTTTTATATCTGTCTGTATAATTGAGTATGTATGGGCTAAAGAAGGGTATTCAGAGTCACACCTGTTTGCTGCAGTTTGCACCGAGGCGTGGGGAAGCACAGCAGACATTCAGCGTCTATGCACGCCTGTGCACCTGGACCTGACGGCCGCACATAGAACAACAAGGTATAGAAGTTTAAATGCTGCTCCATGTTTTACCTGCACACTATGATGATATTGTATCCATCCAGCCATTTTCTTTCACTTTTTTTTCTATTAATTTGAACTATTTCAATACAATCCTACACTAGTAACCCTGACAGAGACTGATGGTAGTGTAATGTATTTTTAGTTGTTCGCCTTATAAGAGAGACATCAGAGCAGTCTGTGATGCTCTAAACCTCTGCAACAGCTTCATATTAACTCCAGTAAATCAATATCTTCCGTGCCCTTTGCTGTCAAGCTGTTTTAGTGAATAAACAGCTGCTCATGAAGTAGCATTATTTTTATTGTATGAAACTGCATCTCAGATATAAGGACTCTTTAATTGATTGGCTGAGACATTAACCACTGTCATACAGATGTTTGGAAATAAACGCATTCTTTTAATAATCCACCATTTTTTTTTGTTTGTTTTGTTTTTTACAAACTGGTTTTTTGAATCACTCTTTGTACGTCGACGCTCGATCAGCAAATTCTGCAGACTCTGAATGTCAAAGGGAGAAGCCAAAGTCGTCCTTTCTATTCAGTCCAGCTCTAAGCTCAGCTATGTACCAGTATGGTGCGACTTGGCCTGTGGCTTGGCAGTGAGCTCTGAAGCCTTTATGTGTATGTATGTGTGTGTGCATATGTTTGTGTGCGTGCGTTTGTGTCTGCGCGTACAAAGCTGGGTTGAACTCAGATGTGTGCAACACCTGTGTCCACTAAGCATTAGATGTGCTAAAGACCTGCAGCTGTGAAACTCATCTCTTCCTGTCTCACTGTGTCACACAACATGGTTTCACCTACACACACACACACACACACACACACACACACACACACACACACACACGAACACATTCATGTGTCTTATCCAATAAACCAAAGCATATACATGAGACATGTTAACGCTGTATATGTCATACATGTCTCACTACTTCTTAGACATCCAGTCACAAAATACCAAAAGTGGATGTTCTCCCTGAAACACACACTCCCACTGGTGTTGGCTTGTCACATGCTCAGTCTCCTTCTCGCTCTCTCTCTTTCTCTCTTGCAGGATTATGACATGTTATTAATTGCGGCCATTATCAGCGACAGCTTGCCCAGGAACTGGGCCTTCTCTGGGGGCGTGAGGCCCAGCGTTGCAGCATACAAAAAAGTGCAGGGAGAGAAAGAAGGAAAGGAAGACGCCGGGAGAAAAAGGGCACATTGAAAGAGTGACTGAGTGATGGAGGAGGGCAACACAGAGAAAAAGAGAGAGGGAGGAAGACGCAGAGAGAGACTTGAAGGTGTAATGCGTCACACAGTGCGATGCAACACTCTGCCCAAAAGGGATTGTGGGACGGTGAATAATTTATCAGAAAACATTTTTCTTGGTCCTTTCCACAGACCCACAAATCCTCCCTGAGCTCTCTTTAGAGGGGAGAGTCAGATATAATGTACTCTCTCTGTGTATCTGTGGGGGTGTGAAAGTGAACATGCTGGAGGAGGCTTACAACATTCACATAACATTCAGTCCCAGCATACACTCATTAATGCACTCCCGCACAAAAGGACACACACATGCTGACGCTTTGGATAACATGAGGCAAATATCTATCCCAACAGGTGCATGCCAAAATAATAGCGGCCAGTAGATCGTACGGGATTACAGAGCCATCTTCTGTTCAAGCAGCAGCGCTGGTCATTCATAAACAGAGATATCGTCAAACTGCTGATCTCACAGTTAAATCATTGGTACAGAAAGCTCTGAACCTCGTCACAGGTTGGAGGGCCCCTCTGTTTGTGCCCTTTGCTCGAATGTAGTGTGTGTGTGGGTTTTTTTTGGGGGGGGGGGGGGGGGGGGGGCAGGTGATTGAGG
>VURO01038157.1:0-13155 GCA_015108175.1 Pelvicachromis taeniatus
ATGTCTGTAATTACACACACACAATAAATAAATACACACACACCATACTCCTTCCATTTCTGAATGATCGCTTGAACAGTGCTCCGTGGGGTGTTCAAGGCTTGGGAAATCTTTTTGTAGCCTAAGCCTGCTTTATATTTCTCAATAACTTTATCCCTGACCTGTCTGCTGTGTTCTTTGGACTTCATGGTGTTGTTGCTCCCAATATTCTCTTAGACAACCTCTGAGGCCTTCACAGAGCAGCTGTATTTGTACTGACATTAGATTACACACAGGTGCACTCTATTTAGTCATTAGCACTCATCAGGCAATGTCTATGGGCAACTGACTCCACTCAGACCAAAGGGGGCTGAATAATTACGCACACCCCACTTTTCAGTTATTTATTTGTAAAAAAAATGTTTGGAATCATGTATGATTTTCGTTGCACTTCTCACGTGTACACCACTTTGTATTGGTCTTTCGCGTGGAATTCCAATAAAATTGATTCATGTTTGTGGCTGTAATGTGACAAAATGTGGAAAAGTTCAAGGGGGCCGAATACTTTTGCAAGCCACTGTAGCTGCTGCAAAATTGAAAGTACTGGGAGGCTTAAAAGGATCCAGCATTAAAACTAAACTATCAAAAATATCTGATGTTATGGAGTCATATTTTGAAAAGGGACAAAAGGTGATTAAAGCGTTGAATACGAGAACTGGTGATCTTGTACATAAAAAGCAATATGTGCATATCTTTAGGGAGCATAATGTTGCAGATTCACAATCTCTCTTAACTGTAGGCAGAGTTCCACCTCAACCACAGACTCTTTCTGAAAATCCCTTGGCATATCAGTCAAACATTAGAAGTGCGCATGAATATAGAGATGTGCCTTGTCTAGTTTCTAGTCATGAAGAAGAATGTAACATTTTATCTGTCATGAGTAAGCAAAATGAACTCACTGCTTTATTAATCCAACAGCACGGTCTTTCTTCATTGCCTAAGAAGGAGATTCCAATTTTTGATGGAGATCGACTTCAGTACCAGACTTTTATTAAATCATTTGAACACAACATTGAAAGCAGAAATTAAAACAATACACAAAAGGACAACCAACAGAACTTGTGAGAAGTTTGCCTACACATGACTTCAGAAACAGGATTCAGAAAGGCAAAGTTTTTATTACGGCAGCATTTTGGTAACAAACATAAGCTTGGCACAGCATACATGAACAAAGCTCTTTCTTAGGCTTCAATAAAAGCAGAGGACACGAAAGCTCTTCAAGCTTACACAATATTTCTCAGAGGTTGTTGTAATGCTATGGAAGATAGCACTGGCAGGTGGAAATGAATCCAAAGGATCGGGAGAAAACTGCTTTTACCACCCCTTTAGGTTTGTTTGAATTTGACCGCATGCCATTTGGGCTCTGTAACGCTCCTGCCACATTCCAGCGCCTGATGCAGCGGTGCCTAAGTAGTCACCTTTCAGAATCTGTGTTGGTCTATTTGGATGACATAATAATCTACTCACCTGACTTCTCTACTCATCTACAGCAGTTGGAAAACGTCCTGCAGAAACTGTGGCAAGATGGGCTGAAGTTGAGGCTAGACAAATGTAAGCTGTTTCAGCATCAGGTGAAGTTTCTGGGACATCTTGTCGACCAACAAGGGGTAAGACCGGACCCTGAGAAAATACAGGCTGTTCAGAACTGGCCTGTTCCATCTACCACCTGACAGGTCAGGGCCTTTCTCGGTTTGGCTGGCTATTATACATGATTTGTCCCAGGCTTTGCTAGGTTGGCTCAACCTTTACATGCTCTGCTAGTTGGCAGTTCCAGCCCAGTGGTCTACAGAGTGTCAGGAAGCTTTTGACTGCCTGAAATGTGCCCTCATTGGACAGCCTATTCTGGTCTATGCAGATTTCTCAGAGCCATTTGTGCTTTACACTGACGCCAGTAACCAAGGTCTTGGTGCCGTGTTAGAGCAGGTTCAAGATGGCAAGGAGCTGGTGATCGCTTATGCCAGCAGGAGCTTACACCCCACTGAGCGAAATGACAAAAATTATAGTTCCTTTAAACTGGAGCTTCTGGCCCTAAAATGGGCAATTACGGAGAAGTTTAAAGACTATTTGACAGGCGCCAAATTTGTAGTGTATACAGACAACAGCCCCATCGCCCATTTACAGAATGCTAGACTGGGGGCGACAGAGCAGCGTTGGGGAGCACAGCTGGCTTCTTTTGACTTTGAGGTTAAATATCCGGCTGGAAAAGAGAATACTAATGTTGATGCTCTGTCTAGGTTCCCAGCCGATTGTCCAGCAGCCTACATAAACGGCATGTGACACTAAGTGACCCGTGAGGGCCAGTGCCGCAGCTGGAGGACTGGAAGGATGCACAAGCAAGAGACATGGACCTGCGGACCTTGAGGGAGTATGTGGAACAGGGAATCCTTCCTGATGCACACACGAGGAAATCCTTGCCTAACTCTGTACAAGAGCTACTACATCAATGGCGAAGGTTACAGGTTCAGGAGGGTGTGCTGTACAGAGAGGTAAGGGACCCTAATACTAACAAACCGTACCTCCAGATCTTATGTCCGGCAGCAAGACACGAAGAGGTGTGGAAGAAGTATCACGAGGCAGCGTCCCATGCAGGGATGGAAAAGACACTGTCCAGGATACGTCGCTTCTTTTACTGGCCTAGTATGGAAAGTGAGGTGCGTAAATTCCAGCTAGGTTGCGCTGCATGTAGCTTGCGAAATAGAGATGGACTTAAGGCACCTTTACATCCTATTGTGGTCTCCTATCCCCTTGAGGTTGTGGCCCTTGACTTTCTTACATTGGGAGGCCCACAAACAGGTATCAGAATATTCTGGTTATTACTGATCTTTTTACACGGTATGCCTGGAGAGTTCCTACTAAAGACCAAACTGCACAGACTGGAGTGCATGCTTTATGGGCTCATGTGATTCAGACCTTCGGTTGCCCGACCAGGCTGCACTCGGATAGGGGTGCTAGTTTTGAGTCCGCCCTGATGTATCAGTTATGCAGGTGCTATGGCATTCCAAAAAGTAGGACCACCCCATACCATCCTGCGGGGAATGGTGGGTTGAGAGGCTGAATCAAATGCTGCTGCACATGCTTCGGTCCCTCGAGGCAGTTAGACAACAGAGGTGGCCAGAATACCTCCCAGAGCTCTTGCAAGCATATAATAACACTGTCCATAGTCTTACAGGGTACGCCGTCGTACCTGATGTTTGGGCGGCATTTGAGACAGCCAGTGCATGTCAACTTAGGTGTTGAGCAGGAATTTCAAGGCCATGATCTGGGAGGGTGGGTTAGAGACCATCATCAAAGATTATCCTTTGCCTATGAGACAGCTAGGAAAAACATGAGGGCAGCAGCCACACAAAATAAGAGGGCTTATGATCAAAGTGCTCAGGCCCTACCATTGGCAGCAGGCGAGAGGGTTTGGATAATGGACAGAAATAGGCAGGGATGAGACAAGCTGCATCCCGGTTGGCGTTCCGAGCCATATGTCGTAGTGGAAGGGGTTGGCAATACAGGAGTAGTGTATAAGGTGCAGCCAGAGCAAGGGGGGGCAGAGAAGGTCCTCCATCGGAATGCATTAAAGTTGCGTATTTCCCCTGTAGCAAACAACCATCAGGAGGTGCAGGGAGCTAATCCTGAGGGAGGGCTGGTAATCGAACCCCCTTTTATGGTTTCATGCCTAGCATGCCCGAACTGCGCCAGCGGACCACGGCGTCCCAGTCCCGCCAGCCGAAGTACGACAGTGGGAGTTTTTACGTGGGATCGGCAGCAGGGCAGAGGAGTTCCTCTGCCTGCATATGTGAGTGTTGCCATTCCCACTGTTGTTTGCCGGATTTAGCCTCTTCTGGGAAGGGTCGCGGTGACCGCGCAGACAGTATTGCTGGCCCGTGTCTGTGTATTTACAGGGTGGTGTTACACGGAAGTTCGCAGCAACTGGAATTGAGGACCCCAGGTGGAGTTCGGCTGGGCGGTGTGGTGTCGTGTTCGTCGAGAGGACAGGGTCGAGGTCGGGTGCTCTGGCTGTTGTGAACTTGAGTCCGGAAGAGGAAGATCTCTCCTTTTTATTAAGATAAGGACAAAGGACATTTGCCCATGTGTGGCTCGATCACATTGTCATGGGACTTTGAGGGGGGGGGGGATTTTTATTATTACAAAACATTGCGTTCTTCTTTTGGTTTTTAGTATTTTAATTCTTTTTGTAGTATTTTAAGAAGGGTTTTTATTGTAAAGGGTTTTTAATGGTTTTTAAGAATAAGGCTTTCTTTTAATGGTGTTAACTACCTTGTGAGAATAAATAGCATGTTTTAAGCCCGTGTTCCAATCTCTTTGCCCTGAGTGTTGCTGCGCTTGCTCCCCCGGTGACATAGGGACAAACTTTTCTGTTGACCGTCACTATAGAACGTCAGTCAATAAATGCGCTATTTGTTTTGTTTGGAAACTAGTTTTGTTGTTTTGTTTTTAATAAATATCCAAAATGGAAGTAAGACTCAGCATGGCTTATTGGAGATCCACAGAGCAACAACCACCTCAGCCCGTCGCGGCTTTGTTTGTGGAAGAAAGTCACAACAAGTAGCTACTCGTACTTTTCTACTGTCCTTTTTCTCCTTCCCTCACGCTCACACACGTAACAGGAGGGGCGGTCCCACACAGTCTCCCTGCAGCACGGGCTACACTGCCCGTGAGGCTACATTCTTAAAGGGCTATACCTGTAACACTCTGCTCATATTACCTTCATGGTAAATAATTTTTTTGAATAATATACTTTTTAAAATATTTCTTCTCTTCAAATTTTGCGAGAGTTTGAGACCCCTGGTCTTGAAGGAATTCCCAGAGGTACTGAGCACTTCTTGGCCCTTTTCCCTTCACTCTGCGGTCCATCTCATCCCAAACCATCTCAATTGGGTAGGTCAGGTGACTGTGTCTGTCGCAACACTCCATCACTCTTCTTCTTGGTCAAATAGCCCTTACACAGCCTGGAGATGTGTTTGGGGTCGTTGTCCTATTGAAAAATAAACAATGGTCCAACTAAATGCAAACCAGATGGGATGGCATGTTGTTGCAGGATGCTGTGGTAGCCATACTGTGTGCCTTACATGATGATGATGATGATGAAAGCCTTTATTTGTCACTACAGTTTCCTGCAGCGAAATTGGACCTATCCAAACCACACATACATTACACAACATCACATTGGGGAGACAGGTCAGAACAGGTAGTTTAGTAGAAACAGTGAGGTACACAATATGAAAGGATAAGGAGGAGAGAAAAAAAGACTCTAATCAGACTGGGCAGATGCCCAGTTTGAGTACAGTAAAAAAAAAAAACACGTCAGCAACATAAAGCACATGAATTCCACATCTTACACCATCAAAAGACACGACAAGCAATTGGGGTGGGGGTAAGGGTGTTACAAGTGAGCCGGTGTAGACAAGACCCCGTCCGGTCCTGCTGCCAGTCAACGGTGCTGGTCCAGAACCGCCCCATCTACCATGGCTGGGAGAAGCATCGGAGGCGTTGGTTTCAGGGAAGGGGGGGTGAGAGCATATCAGTGTGTGCATATGTGTGTGCATGCATGTATGAATGAGTCCGTTGTTGGTTTCAAGCACAGTGTCCTTCCGCCCTCTCGAGCAAATGTCAACAGCGCTCAAACCCACATTTTGAATAAATCCCCAACAGTGTCACCAGAAAAGCACCCCCACACCATCACACCCCCTCCTCCATGCTTTACCGGTGGGAACCATGCATGCAGAGACCATCTGCTCACCTTTTTTGTGTTGCACCAAACATCTCAAATGTGGATGCATCAGACCAAAGCACAGATTTCCACTCATCTACTGTCTGTTCCTTGTGTTTCTTGGCCCAAACAAATCTCTTCTGTTCATTGTTGTTCCTTAGTAGTGTTTTCTTAGCTATATAACACAACTGATATTCCCAACCCCATTAAGAAGGCAAGAAATTCCACAAATGAACCTTGAATAATTACTTAACATCACTTAACATTATATGCAAACCTACCAGGTATATATTTCCTATGCTCTAGAATTATTATTTTGTGCACTGTCACTCTTCTAATCAGACTCCATTAACTTTTTTTTCTGTTTTATCTACAGAAACGTAACAAGTCCCCCCTCCTCCCACTAGTGCCACTGCTGCTGCACACCAGCAGTGGCACTTTTTTAAATTGTTTTTTGATTGTTTTTATTGCTTGTTTATTTTTTTCAGTTTTATTTAGATAGCACTGGTTCACAGTCACAGGTGCTTTATATTGTGAGGTGAAAACCCAGCAATGAGAGAAAAATCCTGCAGTAATTCAATTTCCTATGAGCAAGCACTTGGCGACAGTGGAGAGGAAAAATTCTCTTTTAACAGGAATAGATCTCTGACAGAACCAGGCTTAGTCACGAGTGGCCATCTACCAGGTCCTCTTGGGGTTGAGGGTAAAGAGAAGAGGAAAACGATCATAGAAGAACATAAACAGGTTTCTTCCTTATCAAAACCTGACAACTAGATTTCCTGCAATACATGACCTTGTGAAGGTTCAGCTGCAGATATACAGTGGGATACAGTGGGATTGTTACGATAAAAAATGTCAGTTAAATATATCATATAGGAGACACACACAGTTATATTTGAGAAGTGAAATTAAGTTTATTGGATTTACAGAAAGTGTGCAATAATTCTTTAAACAAAATTAGGATGATATATTTACATATTTGATATATTTTTTTTTTTTATCGTAACAACCAACAATTTATACAGGAAAATCATGACGATTAACAAGGTTGCCCAAACTTTCGCATTGCACTGTAGCTGTTCTAGTAGCAGCTAATGTAGAACAGTCCTTTGTCACTGACATCATGCAAAGACAAGGGTAGGAAAAACTGTCAGGCACAAAGCTTAGGCTACAGCGGTCTGAGCTTGAGCTTTTGGCTCAAAGGATCTATTTGTTTATGCTCTGATCACACCATTTAAAACTGTGATCAGGTTAAATATGCACATCCATCATTGTAACAGTAGATATATAAATGGGTAAACGCACAATAGGACCATTATAAAACTAACATGAAGTATCATGTTTAAGTAGAGTGATATAGTGTGTAATATGATGGAGGATTATTTGTGTGATATTATATTACATCTGTTATATTATACTGTATATATAATGTCTTGTAAGTAATTTAGCCTCAGGTCATCTGTCTTAAATTGACTTTCAAAAGAATTCTGACTTTCATCACATATGCAGTTTCACACCCCATCCCTATAAACACTTTTTGGTGTGCAAGCATGTAACATGACTTCTGTATGTGTTTGTGTGTGTGCTCGCGCATGTGCAATGTCAGGTCTAAACCAGTGGGAAGATATAGAGAAGTTGAACTTCTTCCCCAGGCTGGAGGAGGTGCGCCTGCAGGGCATTCCTTTACTGCAGGCCTACACCAATGCTGAGCGACGCAGCCTCATGATAGCGCAGTAAGTTTGTTACATTAGAGAGAAATGACATCCTTCACAGCAAGTGGAGGACACTGATGAAAGCTTGAATTATACACCTTCATTATGACCTTCAGAAGATCAGTAAACAGATACCTGCACAATATGTCATCTCTACTCTTCAGGCTTCCCTCAATATCACTGCTAAATGGCAGTGTTGTGACTGACAGTGAGAGAGAGGACGCAGAGAGGTTCTTCATCCGTTACTACTTAGACTACCCTGAAGAGGAGCTGCCTTATAGGTACACCACACCGTATGAGCAGTGGTATGAGTGGTTGGTGATGTGTGCTACAGTACGTGCTGTTAAAAAAGACGACACACCCTGCTCTTCTCTTCAGATACCATTCCCTCGTGAACAAGTATGGCAAGCTTGAACCACTTGCTGAAATTGACCTCCGACCTCGCTGCCATGCCCAGGTGGAGGTTCACTGTGAGGAAAAAGTAGAACAGGTCAGTGTGGCATTTAATAATCTGCTGTTCTGGAGAGTCCTCAAATGAAAAATACCTTTTGGAAATTATAAAATGTAACCGTTGTTTTCTTTTCCTTATCTACTACTCATACCACTGTGAATTACTTTAGTAAATGACTTATGCCTTTGTACTTTTCCCTTAGTGCCTAAGCACATGACATTTAGAAGTACATGAATGTTATCTTCAAAACCTTGTGAAGGACCCTGGAGTTGATTTATTTTACTCGGGTATACTTCATCAATGACGTGATCAGTGGACGTGTTTGTTCAAGCCCACAAAACCTCAAAACAACAAAACCTTAAAAAAATACAGTTTTACATTTATTTGCAAAACCTAAACTTTCATGGCACATATAACAGACACAACCGTAGTGAAATTTCTATAAAAAATATGAATTTATGTCCCAAACACTGACATTTCAATCATACTTTACAGGTGCTTCAATCAGTATATTTATGTTACCAATAAACCCCACCGCTGCATGTAATGTGGAGGGAGTTGCTTGGAGTGGCAACCCTACAGCTTATTTTTACTTGACTGTGTAGTTCCCTTCAGGTCTACAAAGTATTTTAGTACACTTTGTTTTAGTTTATTTTGCATTATGGCATTTGAATATTTTTAGCTAAAGAAAAGAAAATGAAAAACAAAAACTGCATGTTCTGTTTTTTTGTCGTTTTTAATTAGGTGGTGATTGTCTGAGTCTGATTAGCTAGTTTTAGCATGCAAACATAAATCTGTTAGCTTACTACAAACAGTTCAGTCTTATCTCATTATGTGCAATTTATGCAAAATGTTATATATGACACATTGGAGTTTCAGAGCGGTTAGTAATATTGGTCTGCAGTATAGCTATGATTTGGTGTGTTACTCTGTTCTGGCATCACATGTGAAACTGAGCTGTTCATGTTGTAGTTGTAGGTAATAAATATAGAACAACATTTTGCTTTTTTATATTTGAATAACAAGCAAAAGATTCCTGGTTCAATCCTCAGACACAAATCTTATTGGGCTGTGTCAGGATGAGCATCTGGCATAAAAATTTAGCAAATCAAATATGTGAACCTACCCACTTGTGAATAATGCAGCAATCAAAACTTGATTTTTAGTTACTTTTATTCAAACAAAAACCGAAAGATTTTATGTCTATGCGCAAATTGTCAAAGCATTGTGCTCATGCTGATTAATATAATACTATATGTGCTCTGGTTCGTAACAGCGTGAACTGCAGTTTCTTGAGTTCATGGCCTGGGTTGTGTTGGTTCAGTTTTAACAGTATAGCTGTCAGCCAACAGGCAGCTCCTAACTTTTAGCCTGCTGTGCTCTTTCTCTTACTCTGAAAGTCTCAAACATAGAAATTGTTTGTCTTTGTCCCAGCTGAGCATCCGTTTGGACCAGACAGTGGCTGAGCTGAAAAAGCAGCTTACGACAGTGGTCCAGCTGTCTACCAACAGCATGAGGCTCTACTACATCGACAAGGGCAGCGCCTTCGGTCCAGAGGAAATGAAATACAACACGCGAGCTCTCCACTCCTACAGCATCCAAGATGGTGATGAAATACTGGTGGTGCCCAAAACCAAGTGAACAGCTGATGACCTGCTGGCTGACAAGAGTGAATTAATAGATTTTTTATGATTGGTTAACTGATACAGCAAAATAATTGGAAAACAGACCAGCAAAAGTGGCCCACAGAGAGAGGGCATACACAGAAATTATGAAAGCAATATGCGCACCATCACAGAGACTAGACTAGTGGGCTACAGAGGGCTGCTGAATGGCTCTGAAATAGAAGTGGGCACTGGGAATGCAAAAGCTCCTGTCTTTATTTAATTGAGCTTTCTCTGAGGGGAACCACTGGAGCAAGCACACAAACGTGTCGCACTGGAGAACGGGCTGAGAAGAACACCTTGCAGTCAGCTAGCAGTTTCAGCGGAGGGGAGGGGCACTGCTGGACCAGCAAAGCTTCGCTGCAGCTTTCTCTTAGCGCATGGCATGTACCATAGCACCTGCATAGGCAAGTCTCCAACATCACTCGCTTGCCCACTTGTCGCAAAAGTTAGACTGATTGGAAGACAGGCAGCACCACCAAGTGGAAAAGAACTGCTCTCATCTGCACTTTTACCTGAGGCACAACATGAGGAAGAGCAGAGGAAGACTCGCGCCAAAAGCACTGTTAACAGAAGGATTAGTGAGGAAGTTCAATTTTGTTTGTCAGGTGGTGTTTTTCTTCTTGTTTACTGTGGCAAAGTTTTTTAAGTTAGGTTGTTGAATCACGTTCAGATAGTTAAAAGCCATAGTGATTTGAATGTCACAGTGTGAAACTAATGTAATAAGCAGATTTAGTTAACCCCTCCCCCGGCGCACGGCTGCCCACACAGAGCAGCTGTTGCTGTGTCTTGTTATATGTACTGCCTTCTACATGCTTCATTGTATTTTTGGTTTGATATGTGTTCTGCCAGTTCAGGGAAGAAATGACACAGACCAGAGTATACAAAAAGCATAGTAAGTGTCATGGTCTGCGGGGCAGACCAGGTGGGGTGAGTGAGGTGGACCCAGGAGCAGACACAGGCGAGGAGACAAAACTGAACTTTTGTTTAAAGTTGAGCCTTTCTTATGGCTGATACAAGGTGGCATGACAAAACAGCAAGGACAGTGGCAAAACTAAACTAGAACCTAAACTGGGGAGACTAAGAACTGAGACTCAACTACAATAATGACTATGAAGACTATCAGTATGACAACATGGAGGTAGGTAATACAGACGACACGACACTGAATACAGGAAGACAGAGGACTTAAATACACACACGAGGTGATCAGGGGCAGTGGAGACACATGAGGAAACAGCTCACGAGAATGAACATAACAACATCACGGGGGAAGAGTAAAACTAAACTCATTGATCATAGAAATATGAGACCTCTTCAAACTAAAACAGGAAACATAATGAGACAGACAGAAATGACCACACAAGCCTGACAACATAAGACATGCAGACATGAAAACACATGAAGGGCAAGGGAGACTTAAACACAGGGGTGATACATAGGCGAATCTGATAAACCATGACTATGACTGTAACCTAGGTATGACAGAATTTACTGGATAACCTAAAATAAAACTAGAACAGAAATGAATAACAAAATACCAGGAAACTCAAAAACACTGGGTCACACGACCCAGGATCATGACATCATTGCATCTGCATTTGAGATATTATTGATTACATTCAACTTTGCGTCAGTGGGCTCCCTTTTGTGTACATGATGATATTAGTTTCAAATTATGATTTTGTATTTAGGAACACAGCATTCAATGTTGTCACTGCTCCATGCTCTTTTTTTTTTCACCCAAAGAATTACTTCTTTTGTGGAACTTTAAATGCATGATCAGGATAATTTCTTTACAGTTTATTTTGATTTTTAAGGATATACAATCAGCAACCATCCTTTAACAGATGCTGATCTCACTTGAAGGCTTTTAAGTGCACCCGCTGGGTAATTCTGCCATCATACTGATGCAGATACCAGCGTTTAAAATGACAGTTTCGCCGATAGCTGACTTCTTCTTTTAATATGTAGTCTAATCAGTTTATTTTGTATATAACCAGTTAGCAACAATATCTGCATTAAGAAGATTTATGTCATTAAGTAAAGACCCAACTGTATTAGAGGGAAACCTCAGTGATCTCATAATCCTCTGTGAGCAAGCACTTGGCAAGGAAAAGACATCTGGCAGAAGCAAATCATAGAGGGGCAGCTAACTACCATGCCAGGTTAAGGGTGAGGGGAGGAAGATATTTCCACCTCTGTCTGGAAAAACAAACAAAAAACAACCTCCTTGATACACTTTTTTTTTTAACATTTAGCCAACACAAATATGATGTACATGATGTGCAAGTATTGGCCGCTGACATCAACAAATGCCAGTATATCAGTCAGAAAGGCTCATACTGATATTAACCCAATAGTTCTATTTATACTGATATATTCCAGTGTTAGTGCTTCATCTGCCATAAGTTAGTGTATTTTACATTATAATCCATCCTACACTGATATAATTTAACCAAAGATAGCTCATGATGTTAGTAGTATTATAGTAATGTGGAATATATATACAGTTATATTGATTTTAATATGCAGCATTCATCTTGTATTAGAGGAGTGTAGATGTGAGATGTTTGGTGCTATTGATTTTTCCTATAGCAAACAACCTGGAGTGCTGACAGTGTTACTGCTATATTTACAGCCACAAAATGAAATATTCACAATTAGTGGCTGTTTGAGAATGAATTTCATCCACTGCTTTTAGAAGACTCATCTCAATGCGCTTTGATCTTTTTTTACCCTCCAAAGTATCTGTCTATGACAAAAATATAAACACTTCTTTTCCCTTCCAACTAGAAGTTCATTTTGTAATACCATTGGTATACTTGAATAAGACGCCCCCTCCCCTGCCTATTTTATTTTCACACTAGTGCTGAATAAATGTTAGTGTAGCATGAACCACAGCCATAGAAACCAGCACACACCAACATCCAAGTCTGGCCTGGAGTATCAAGCTCGACTGTGCTGATCAGTGTGTGATTGCTTGAAAGTGTGTCGTATATAATTGTTGCAGGGTGGGGGATGTAATAGTAAGCATGTGATTTTATGTATTGAATTTATGTGTTATTGAAGAAAGTATTACTTTGCTTGCTTAGATTGAATGAATAATACACTTAAAGGAATTTTGTATTGTATTAAAGGGGACCTATTATGTTTTTTCTTTATTTCTGTCACACACACACAGAAAGCAGTTCGTTTCACACATGGGTTGAACTTTGGTGCTGCACTAAAGAATTGCATAAAGTAGATGCCAAAGTCCAAGAATAAAAGTATGTGAATAATGGGTCCACTTTTAAGTGCTCTGATTTTAAACGTTGATGTATATTTATTGTTGAACATTTTTTTCTTAATGTAATTTACTGGGAACCCGGCTTACTGAGAATAGTGGTCAAGACAGTTTACAGCCCTTAAAGTCACTGAAAATGTAATCACTGATTTTCAGTACCTCTCTGTAGCAAGGATTCACAACTAATAAAGCACTGATCAAAGATAGGATTATAAAAAAAATATTAATTATTATTCAGAAGCGTGTGTGTGTGTGTGTGGGGGGGGGGGGGGGGTTAAATACTT
>VURO01038159.1:0-15978 GCA_015108175.1 Pelvicachromis taeniatus
GCGGCTCTACTCTGAGCTCCTCCCGGATGGCCGAACTTCTCACCCTATCTCTAAGGGAGAGGCCAGCCACCCTTCAGAGGAAGCCCATTTCCGCCGCTTGTATCCGCGATCTCGTTCTTTCGGTCACTACCCACAGCTCGTGACCATAGCTGAAGGTAGGGATGTAGATCGACCGGTAAATTTCACTTTTACACTCAGCTCTCTCTTCACCACAACAGACCGATGCAGCGTCCGCATTACTGCAGCCACAGCACTGATCCGTCTGTCGATCTCCCACTCCCTTCTCCCGTCATTCGTGAACAAGACCCCGAGATACTTAAACTCTTCCACTTGGGGCAAGAACTCGTCCCTGACCCGGAGTGGGCACTCCACCCTGTTCCGGCAGAGGACCATGCCCTCGGATTTGGAGGTGCTGATTCTCATTCCCACCGCTTCACACTCGGCTGCAAACCATTCCAAGGTAAGTTGGAGGCCATCACCTGATGAAGCCAAAAGAACCACATCTGTAAAAAGCAGAGATGAGATTCTGAGACCACCCAAGTTAAAGCCTTCCTCCACTTGGCTACGCCTAGAAATTCTGTCCATAAAAATTACGAACAGAATCGGTGACAAAGGGCAGCCATGGCGGAGCCCATCACCCACCTGGAACGAATCCGACTTATTGCCGGCTATGCGGACCAAGCTCTTGCAACGGTTGTACGAGGATCGAATGGCCCGTAGCAATGGGCCAGACACCCCGAGGGACACGGTTGAATGCCTTCTCCAAGTCCACAAAACACATGTAGACTGGTTGGGCAAACTCCCATGCACCCTCAAGTAGCCTCGAGAGGATAAAGAGCTGATCCAGTGTTCCACGACCGGGACGAAAACCGCATAGTTCCTCCTGTATCCGAGGTTCGACTAACGGAGGCAGGCAGGTGAGTGGAAATCACAGGGACAAAAACACCAGATAAGCATACGTTAAAAGATGCATGATGCATAGAGCAACTTGGAGACCTCACACTAACGCAGGTTGGCAGAAAATCTGTTGAGGACTCATTGAGAGCGCTGGTCTTATATGCAGGTAGTCCAAGTTGCAAACAGGTGCAGACCATGAATGGCCTGTCATGGCTCCACCCAGGGGTGGAAACTCCAGCTCTATGGAAAAATACAGCCACTCACCCAGACCATGGCAGTCTGCTCCTGTGGCTTAAATCCTGATAAGCAGTAAAAATGGATGGATGGAATTTGACCGAGGTAAATTTAGAGCCAGCAGCGGTTAAAAACAAATGGATACAAACCTGCCGTCGTCTTTGAAAAGACCTACGTGTCTGAAATAAATTAATGATGATAAATCAACATTAAAAAAGAAAATAAGGCAGAGTGCAGTGAGCAATATGATGCTCTAAATGCCCACTTTGAGTTGAAGAAAATGCAAGAAATCTAACAATAAGAGTGAGAGATTACAGTATCTGATTACAAATCTCAGACACACCTCCAAATGGACACACATGACTGTTTATTAAACCAATCTCATAAACTCTTATATGTAGATAACTTGTTTTTACAATAAAATATACAGTATGATCCAATTAGATGATGCGTTCAGAGTACTTATAACTATTATTTTCGACCTGTGCCTTTAAGAAGAAGAAGAAGAGAGGGGAGGGTGAGCGAGAAGCTGGGGAAAAGTGACGGAGAGAACGAGAGAGAGGCGGTGGTGGTAATGCTCTCATATGTTATTTTTCTGTGGGAAGTGGTACAGCCCCACCATAGTACAAACACACACATGCACATGCATGAACACACACCTGACTATGTTCACCCCCGACCACACATACAAACACACACACACACAGACACACACACAGGAAGACAACGCTGCTTTTGACTTGTGAGAGAGGGTCCTGGTGTCTTGGTGATGAGCGTATTCCACAACTGAGAAAGAAAGAAAGACTTGAATGGTAGCTGATGACCCACAGGTGCAACCACAGAGAAAGTAATGGCATTGCTCCCACTGGAGGAAGTCGCAATGTCCCCACTACGGCCCGTCTGATACAATATAGGAAAACATGGCTGCAGCGTAACCACCACTACATCCCCATTACTGCTGGGTGACAACTGAGGAAGCATTGCTCTGGATTTTTCCAGTGTGGCTTCCTGCTTCGTTTTAGATGGAAACCACTGACAACCAGGCCCAACCCGACAAAGCCACACTGAAACGTGTGGCCACATCCTACATCTGCTTGCTCCCTTTCCATTATCCAGCGTGCTCCACCCTGCCATCCTCCACCTCCCCTCCACCACACCATATAGGCTGTGAATTCTTCAGATGGAGAGTCAAATTACCATGACGGTGCTGAGGAGGACGGCGGGCCGCAGTCGGCTGGAAGCGAGTGAGAAGTGAGAGTGGCAGCTAGCTGTTTCTGTAACAGGCTTTGTGGTACCCTGATCCCCTAAGCTGAACCCGGAGGGCCGCGGCAAACTGCAGTCACACTCTGATAAGGATGAGCGCAGCGGCGATGGAGAAACACGCGCCGCCTGTGACCGGTGAGGAGGCAGTGAAATTGCATCATCACCGTGAAGGCAGCCACCACGCCAAAAACACGCCTGAGTGGAACTTGAAAAAAGAGGCTGTGCCAAGTCCCTGTTCTTCCTCCTCCCCCTCCTCTAACAGAGCGCCCAGCTCCATCCCTGCCCTCCCACCGCGCCCGGCTCTGTCACATCTTTTAATTCCGTCTCAGAACATGCACATGAGCACACTTGCCAGCGTGCATGCCCACACTAGCGTGTGCATTTTCTGCATCGGTTTGTTTCTGCTGCATGTCTCCCACGTGCCCTCCAATACCACTGCCAGCCAGCACAGAGCACTGTGACCTCCCCCTGCCCTCAAGGCTTTGTGTGTGCATGTGTGTGCGTGCATACATGTGCGTTTATGCATGTGTGCAGAAGTGGGGGATGGGGTTTAAGCAGACGGGTAATGGGGGTTGTAACACCAGGGAGTCAGGCATTGACGCTCGTCTGCTCCTCTGTGCCCTACAAGAGAAAGCTGGTGCTGTTATGAACATCAGTGGCTCCCGTAGCTTCACAACGCGAGTTTCCAAAGGTGAAAATACGCAAGAAAACAACACCTTGCAACTTTTGCTGCCATTAAACATTAAGCTGTGTGCTTTTCATCGTATTTTCCAAACATCTTTTTAGTCTGAAGAACAGAAATGAGTTACAGTGCCATGGAAGTAGCACTCTACGCAATGGAAGTGGAATGACTGGTATTTAAGAGAAAAAAGCCGTGACTGGTTTATGGAGACAATGGAGTTAAACTGAATGTGTTGTCAGCTGCTTGTACATTTGTCTATCTCGACTTAACTGAGTGAGATGTAAAGGCAGGGCCAACGAGGGGACAGTAGCTGACAGGATCGCTGGAGGTAGGTGTCATGTGAAGGGTGTGGAGGGTGTAGGGGTGGGCGGGGAGACTGGATTGTGATCCTGTCAGTTTATAAAGGAAGGGCGGGGGTGGTGCTGGGCTCGGTGATATGAATAATGCCACACAGAAAGTAAACAGCCATTCTTAACTCCTACACCAGCTGACTGGCAGATAGAGAGAGTGGAGGTGGGGGGAGGGCTGGCGGGGAGAGAGGGGGGGGTGCACAGAGACAAACACAGAGAAGATCCAGGGACACTTCTATATGAAGTTTTCCTAATTTTTAAGCTCCCAAAATAGCCTCAGTGGGATGATGAATTTAGAGCTGCCTGTGTTGTCAGGAGAGGAGGATGGAGGTATTGTTTGGTTCTCACCCCCCCTCATCTCCGCTTAAACGTCTCGATAGACGGACCCATGGGAGGCTGTCTTTCACGTGAACCCTGCTCCTGCTTTAAACTTCATTGCAAAGATCTTGAAGAAAGAAATAAAAGAAGGTAGGGGACGGCACACGGAGGCGTCTGTCTCAGTTTGTAGAGTAAAATTAAAAGTGAGCCAACACTATGGGACGCCTGGGGAACGCCACCGTAGGATTGACTTTGTGATGGAGGCTTGGAAAGATGCTTTTTTTCTTTTGGGGGGGGGGGGTACATAGGAAGAGTGTATGTACATGTGTATATTTATACAAGTGTGTTTGAGGGATGTAAAATCATCCCCTCTGTCTCTTTTGATCTCAACTTTACATTCACTTAAAGTGACTCAAACCTAAAACGGGTGTTAAGAAGTGGGTGGGGGTGGGTGGGAGCAGCATTTACTGGGGCTGTTTTTCTGTGTTTTTCACTGTAAGTGTGTGTTTGCGTGCTTTAGTACGTGTGTGTGCGTGAGATATGGAAAGGGGGTGTAAGTCTTGCAGAAAATAGGTTGATGTGACCTACATATCCACGTGGCTTTTGATTAGCATACACCTCGTCTTAAACATGGGAACACACACACGCACACACACGCACACACACGCACACAAACACACGCACACACACACAAAGGCCAGTTACAGTGACGTGTTACAGAGACAGCCAGGAAGAGGGCTATTTACATTATTTGCACTGTGTTCTTTGTTTGCCTTTTAACTGTCTCAACACCAGAGCAGATGGCACTCTCCTTACACACACACACACACACACACACACACACACACACACACACACACACACACACACACACACACACACACAAATCTCTCAGCCTCCACGTTGCTAAAAAATATTATTTTAATGATTGCATGACAGTTTCTATGACGATGTCGCTCACACTCTGCCGATTGCAACATGCGATCATAACAGATCAATGTACAACAGCAGTTTAAGTTCTCATCAAATCCTAAACTCAAACCTGAAGTCTCGTTGTGACGATGGCATGAAAAAGGCAGATGGTTAAAGCCCGTCTGAGAGTTGCCATCATGTAGTTTGTCTACCAGAGGGCACTCTGCAACTTTCCTGTTGGCAACACAACCACAAAGAAAACAATCAGCTGATCTGAGCAGAGCGTAAACAAGTTAATAAATAACCACACGTGACACATGTGACCAAGTATCAGTCTTATATGAGTCCGACTCTATTTCCTATTAATGTTTACAACTGCAAATTTACTCTGCATGGTACTGTGCAAAAGTCTTGAGGCGTGTTTCATATAATACAAAAACAGACTTTATACAATTCTAACAGTCTGAAGTCTCTGAGCAGCTTTCTGTTGTCTCTGTGAGGCTCTTTAGGAATACTTCTCCAGGCTTCTTGAAGGACTTTCAGAGATCTTCCTTGGATGTTTCTGCCTTTTGGCAGAATGATCCCACACTGCTTCAGTAATACTGAGGTCCGGGCTCTGAGGAGGCCGATCCATGACTGATGGCGTTCCCTTGTGTGTTTTTCCTTCTGGTATGACTCCTAATTCCATCAGTTTTGACAGGATCCCAAACACAATCCCAACTCATGACAGACGCCAGTTTTTCCTATTTTACCGTACACGCTGAGAACAATTTAAACCAAAACCTTCAAATTTGTTTCGTCTTTTTTTTGTTTGTTTGTTAATTTATTTCGATCTTGTAAACAAAATCCAAAGTTTATTTAGCAAAGAAAAGAAGAAAAAAAATGGGTGTTGGAAGTGGGAAGAAGTGAACACTTATTTAGTCCGACCCCTTTGCCATAAGTCAATATTTAATCAGCTTCCTTACTGATATAATCTGCAGTAATAATACCAAAAATGTTTCTAATATAATACATCCATTAATCATAACATTTCATAAACAGAGACATTTGCTGAATTTCAATATTTTCCCTTTCTTTGTAACTCATGAAGATCATATCTTTGTAACTCTTTTTGAACTTTATGTTTGGACATCGCTTCAGTTCCACTCACAAACTGCTCCACAGCTTCACTCCACGCACAGAAACATAAAAGCTTTTTCTGGTAGTGCGCACATTCACAGCTTTGAAGTTACAAAAACCCCTTAAATTATAACTTCCTTCTCTTAAAAACACATACTCTGAATATTACCTGGTAGTTCATTTTTTTTTTGCTTTGAACAGAATTTGTGCTGTTTGGAATGTCACTAGATCTGCACATTTCAGTATTTCAGACTGAAAGAATAGTGAGTTTGTATGATCTCTATAACCTGCGTTGTGAATGATTCAAACTGCTTTAAAAAGTGAATGTAATGTACTTTTATAGTTATTGCCCCAGACCTCTGCACAATCGCTTAACCCTTTCATACATAGTGGTCACTACAGTGGACAGCTATTCAAAGGTGTGTCAGTGTTGATGGTACACTTGCACATAAACCTCTACAGTGGACACTGATGTGTCACTCCATACCCAATTCATAAGTCAAAACGTATTTTGTCCACTTTAGTGGACACGTAAAAAACTCTTTGAAAAGTTAAAAAATCTATTTTTTAATGCCTAAAGATGAATAAAAATACTTGATTGAGGTTGTCATAATTCATGCATGAAAGGGTTAAGTAAGGTGAAACCAGTGAACAGTAGAGAATATGAAGTGGTCCAGTCTAACACCTGCTGTGCCTTGTTTAGGATTGCAGTGCATCTTGATTCTTCTTACTTTGAAGGTGAACATTCTCCATTTCCAGTTTGTGTCACACTTTTCCAAGTTCTGCTAGCAACCAGAGCAATCACTATGAGATTTTTAAAAGCTTCTTTGCAGGAACCACTGCCAAACCAGCTGGGGGATGCACATTTTTTCATCCTGCCAGTGATTTTGTCACATCCAGTACAGATTGTAGCAGATTGTTAGTTACTTATAGCCAAGTAGAGTTCTTTTGTTTGTTTTAACACAAAGGGACCTTTTTAAAATTTCAATTGTTGTTCAATTTTATACCTTTGATGATCTGGCCCTAAGTTTGTATAAGTAATTTGTCTTTAAATCACTGTTTGTGGCATAATTTGTAGCTCTTTGAAAGGCACCAACAAACCGTGTCCTGTCAACAGCGACATCAAATCAGAACGAATCATTTTGAACAACAGTTTAGCCCTTTTATTTCTGGGGACTCGTAAATATGGAGCAATCCTGTGGCCGGCTGGATCCATGTGGAGTGCAACATGACAAACAGTGCCGTAAACACAATCACCACCATAACACTAGTGTGTGGTAAAGGATTAATGTAGAACAACACAGATCGTCGAAGGGTAAACAATTAAGTCGATATTTTTAGGGACCGAGGGGGAAAGGTGGATTCGGTTCACTGTGGTCGGTGAGTCACCATTTCACCAACAGTGACACGATCCTTTTTATCAGGCTTTATTCATGAAGCCTTTTTAACAGACAGTTTAAACACATCAGGAGACATTCAGAAATCTCCGAGCTGGCTTCTCTGCTTAACTGTTTCCGACCCCTGAGCAGGAGGAGCTCTTTCCTCATTCTCTCTCCTCTGCTGTTTGTCTGCTTTTTCTTTCCTCTCTCTCCTCCTGTCATCCTGCACTTCATCTCCTCCTCCCTCTCCCCTCTCTCTCTCATTGCAAAACAGCCATCCCCAGGACAACTATTAATCAGAGGCAGAAATGATAGATGTTTTGCTCACCAGCAATACCATCTATTTTGCCTAAGTACAAACAGTATATGTGCTGTGCATATTTATTTCAGGAGAGAAACAGTGGCTCAAAAACAACACACATATTTGCAGATTTACAAACGCGCACACACAGACACACATTATTCCTGTATTCTGTAAACAGCCTCTGCCACAGTGACGCAGAATCCAGACTTAAATATAACAGATTCAGCTCTCTGCATTTCAGGCTCTGTTTGAGTGTCTTGGCATTACTCTGTGTCATGGCACCTTGCAGCTTCTCCTGCGCACTGATGATTAAGCAGCACAATGAACACAGTGGTCACTGCCGCCATAAGACCTCTTAAAAAGACTCAAACTAAGGGCGCTGGTGACTCAGAGCGCTATAACGCTAGTTTATAAATAGTGCGCTTCCAGAGACCTGAATATATTGATATGAATCATTGGCTGTCTGAAGCAGCATTGAAATTAACTGATTTGGTCGTTTTGTTCCACAGTGAGCTCGAAAAAAAATGAAGAGCCCTCCCAGAAATGGCGGAGCAACCGTTGCCTTGCCTCGCTCACTTGTGCTCATAAGTCATTTATGCTTCTTTAGTTCTTTCCAACAACAGTCAGCATCTTCAGCTTTGCTGAAAAAGCTGCGGTAAAATTACATTTCTGAGATTTTTAGCAGCCCGGGCAGAAGATAAGCTTGGAAAAATAGCTAGGTCCACGTTTTGAGTGGCAGCCAAATTAATGTCCTGTAAGTACACCTTGAAAATGAGGTGAAAGAGATCTATAGCTGTGAAAAAGCGCACGTGTTAAATAAAATGTTAATAGTAAGGGAAGAACCGTGGATCTGTGGCACTTAAAGATCAGCAGAAACACTGATGGTCCCGACACAAAACTTTATTTAATCTGTTGTAAGACCTACACCAGCAGGGGACCCCTTTATATTTTACTATGAAGATTTTCATGTGTTTCCATGTTTGTTGTAAATGCCAGTAAAACTGATGTTCATGTGTTTGGCCCTGACAGTTTCTCCAAGGAGGTCAGTTCCCTTTTAAATAATTATTATTACTGTCTTTTTTTTTTCATTCATTTTCTTAAATCATGTTCTGCTTGTCTCCGTCCACTTTCCTTTATTTTGTAGAGATAGTTTGAGATCATACGCCAGTTATTTGTTTTGTAAGGCATGCTAGCATTCAGCTAGTTGTTAGCGAGTTATGTTGATTTGGGGGAAGCTGTTCACCAGACAGCTTCTGCTGATTTATAAAATGTTTGTTCTGAAGTTTCAAGTTTTGTATTTCGGCTGTCTCCACGGAGAGTAATCAAATAACACTGCTGAATGCTCAGCAGGCTGTAGCTATACAGTGTGATGCTAAAGGTTGTCTTTTGGTACCAGTTTCTAGCGCGTTTTGATGCTTTGATGAATAATCTTACTGACTTAAAAAGCTGCATACGGCTAATGTTTGATTTGAATGTTGTCATGAATATAAGGTTCATATAAGGAAAATGTTTTCCACTGCATGTAAAGACACTACACTGTCACCACACTGAGCTCTCGGCACAAATGTATAGGAGAATGATTTGTTTCGTGCCACATAGCGATCATGTCATTGTTCTATAGTAACTGAATCGTATGAGGTGGGATGCTGGAAAGGTTAGAACAGTCAGTGTGTACGTGTGTGTCAGTTTGGCATGACTAATGAGGATTTAGTTGGAACAAAGAGGCGTATCAGAGCCACGGTGCTGGCTAGGACAGAGATGCAGTCATAGCTACGAGATACGTTTACCAGCGATTGGCCAAGGCAACATGGTACACCACTGAAAAATGCTTCCTCCCTGGCTGCCGGCCTCACTGGCTGGATGACTAGATGCTTGCTTGGGAATTAACTGAATAGGCTGCTCCGTGTACAGTGAATATGACACATGCTGTAAGTGTTGAGCAGTGCCAGTTTAGTGTTGGGTTGGGCTGTTGGCTGAGTACAGGAATAGCAGGAAAAAGAAATAGATTTACGGTTTAAGGTGAGTAATGAGAAATGGTTCACAGAGTTGGGTGATCACTGTTTTAAAATACAAACTTTAAAAGGCTTGGTGAAAGACACTCGTCATATAGTTTACAGCGCAAAATTCTGCTGGGAAACCTGGAAATCGCAGTGATGTTAATTTAACATGTGCAACCCTACTCAATGCTGTTGCAGACAAAGGGAATTCCCAGTGGCTTCCCCCAGCAGCATAATCTTCCCACCACACTGCAAAAAGGGTTTAGGAATGCCTCCAGGAAGACAAACACAGAGCCTTCCAAGATCTAAGAGTGTTTTCGCACCTACAGTTTGTTTAACCAGTTGACGAGTTTGAATACTTAGAACTTTTTTTCTATGGTTTCCAGTAAACCGAAAGCTTCACTGCAAACATGGGGCAAGTGTTCACGTCTTACATAGATACAGGTAGAGGGTGTCCCCTGGACTAGTGGATAATATGATAGAATTCTTACATTCATTTTACAGCTAGTTAAATGTGTTTGTGTCTACAGTTGTCTACCAGGCTATGGGAAGGTGTGTGGCTCAGACTTGCCTCATATGCCTGATAGGAGACCACCTCCTCCAGACAGTCTTAGCTACTGTTATTTTGGGGTGCGCCCGAGTGTTATTATTGTGTTCACATCAGCACAAACTGCACAGAGGGGAAAACATCTTCATCTCAACCTGATTAAACAATACAGGTGTGAAAACACCCAGAGTTCAGTTGAATAGCCACAGAATGCGCTGCAACAAAGCCCAGTCCACTGAGGTGAACAGAAAGGACACCAGAAAATCTTCCGCGTCCATGTCCTGATGGATCAGAACTATCTCGGAGGAACGAGGGGACCCACGTAATAGCATCGAGCAGGTGGTGTCATGGCAGGTAAAGTATATTCAGCACCAAGTCCGAGCTCAGCTGAGCTACTGTACATGCATCAAGTGAGAGAAAAAAAAATTGTAGAATTTAAAGAAATTATTTGCAGTCTCCAAAATTTGATTGCCTCACAGCCAGAAGGTTCCAGGTTCAAATCTCAGGCTTAGCTCGGACCTTCCCGTGTTTGCATCTTCTTTATGTGCTTACATGGGTTTGCGTCCTCCCACCATCCACAGATATGCACGTCAGGTAAATCAGTGACTCTGGTCTAAAGTGGTCACTAAGACTAGAGAAGCACTAAACGTGAGTACTTTACAAAGTTTGAGTCATATTGTTTGCTGGTTCCATACAGAATTGTACACTTTACAGAATATTTGATGATTATTGCAGAACACTGTTACATATGTCTGTGAAGGTTTTCACTCATCCAGGTCATTGTAGTTGTAGTCTAAGGAGATGGTTTGAAAGTGGAGTGAAAGAAGCCATCTACGTCCACTGTGAATGACCATCCTTGCACAGAGGGCGGGGTCTACGACACCAACTGTCTGCCATCCATAATCCAGTTTTGAGATCCCTTCCCAGACGCCTTAACGCCCACTCACATCCTGGGCCATTTGACCTCAGTAAGTCACATGATAGGGTAGGGCTAGGCTTCACAATGGATTCACCCGAAACCTTGGCTGATTGTGACCCACATCCGTGTTCCCACCTTAGCTCATGTGATTAGGAAGAGGATCAATCAAGAGTCCATGACCCTCCTGGGGACAATCCCATAGGGCTGAAAAATCTGGGACTCTCCACCAATTGCAGCTAGAACTGAAGAAACTTCTGAGATGATATGTTTTCAAGAAACTTAAAGAAGTCCAGACGCTCTTCTTTCCAACCTCCTTAGACAACACTGTTACATATACTACTCTGGTCTAAATCCTGAGTTTATATACCCATAAAAATATTTTTATGCATATACATCAAATACATTATTATCAGTGGTAATTAAATAATAAACAATCTGAATAGATGCTGAATGCAGTAAGAGATAGCAGCACAAGCAGGAGATGCCTTTATATTTTAAAAAGGCAGTAAAGTCCTGCATAAGATCTAATATTAAATCTCATTGAATCACACATTTAGTAAAATGCTGGTCAATAACTCAATATTCCACAGTGTTATGCTTCCTTATCCCTTATAGGATTGACAGTTATATTTAATTTTAAGGCAAAATCAGGCCAGCTTCTTCTCCTTTAACGACCTGCTCGCCCATGAACTAATTCACATGACTTAAAATCATGCTTCTTAAAATCAGTCATGCACTATAGACCCCAATTCTAAACCGGACCTCTTGGCAAGGCTTGAAGTTAGCCAACAGTATGGAAAGTATCAATAATGAGGACACAAACCTCAACTAGTCTCTGGAGCCCTGCTCAGTATGCCAGGATTTGTCCAAGTAGATAAATCAGAAATAATTGCCCAGTTCCCCTACATATCTTGGCCACACTGAAGGGAGATGAGGGGGCCATAACACAATACAATCAGACATCAGTCATTTTCCAGGCTTAACGGGTCAGCGGCTGAAACAATGGGGAACATAGGGTAATTGTTTACCATGTTTCTTTTGGACAAAGACGGTGTCTTTCAGTTTCTTTTTCTCAAAATCAAAAGTTTGGTTTGAAGCAAGGCGCCTCGCCCTACTATTTATTTTTTTATTTTTGGCTAATCCTTAATCACCTATCAGCAACCTCATAGAAGTGTGATAATGACATATACAAAACTTTGGGATCCACTGGGCTCTCCCTCCTCATCAATAATGCGATGTCAGTTGATGGTTGCAAACAAGACACGGGTAGCAGACACAGTGAGCCTGTTAGCGCTCTACAGTTGTTCAAGCTGTCAAATATTTCAGCATGTCATAAAAGTTACAGCAAAGTCTCTCAGAAAGCAAACCAAAATAAAATAGTTTAAGAGACAGTTGCATAAAAGAGGAAAATAGATTGGATCACCTATGCAAGAGTTTTCTTTTAAATAAAAGACCGGCTAAAATTAGATTAGCTACGGTAAAAACTACCCTTTCATCTTCACTCTTTTAATGTCATGCAGCACTGTTAGGTCAACAATGGCTGGCCGAGGGGAATCACAGAGGGAGAAATGGTGTATAGAAGGCTGAAATGGAGTGAATCACCTTTACAGGGTCCTGCCTCAGTGCTCCTGGGTGATTGAACAGATCAGCTGGGTTCAGCGGCAGAGTGAAAGAGATGGAAAGTGAGAGGAAGACTGGAAGAGAGAGATTTATCGGTATATAGGAAGGTGATCCTCCTACTGAATGTTGCCAAAGTAGTAAATCATAGTGTGAACACCCACAGGGTAAAAGGTTAGGTTTGCACGCACTGCCAAGGTGACAATAAAACCTCCACCAACCTGCTGTTACCTCTTTTAGCAGAGCAAGGTCAAGGGTTAATTCCTTTTGGGGGGCATAAACAAAAAACACACGTTTGAAATAATCTTAAACACGACCAACGTGTTTATAACATGTAATATGTTACTATCATACAATACTTGCTTTCCTTGGTAATCTGTGGAAGTACAAAGCTGGAAGCCTTGATTAAGAGAATTTTGGTAATGATTCTGCGGTATCTAGTTGTGAAAACACAACTTTCTACAGTACACATCTTTTTGTCTTCTTATTCTTCATTACAGATCTATTTAGGTGACTCACTGGTGGAGCGATTAGCACTGCAGCATCAAAGCGAGAAGGTCCTGGGCTTAAATCTGCTGTCTGGGTTTTATATGTTCTCCCTGTTATTTCTTTAGGAACTTCAGCTTCCTTTATTTTGGCTTAAAATTATTATCATTATCATTATTCTCCTTTAACTGGAAAAGATTATTTTTCATTGATTTATATTCAGAATAATTTTCATTTAAGTTCAAATACTTTAGTTCCAATCACCCTTTCTGAGCTTAATACATTAAGCTTACTATTAGTGTTAAACCGTGACATCTTAAACATTTCTATATCCCTTTTAGTGCTGAAATACATCCAGTAATAAAGATATTCAAGAGAATACCCACACTGTGTGCATATGTCCCAAACAAGGAAAAAATAAAACTGTTTTTACAATTTTATCCAGAAGTTCATGTGAAAAAGCATCTGTGAGAGGAAGAAGTGTATCTTTTCTGGCAACCAGAGGTGAAGAGTTGGGTGTTTAGCATGAAAGGAACTGCTGAACGTGATTCAACAATGGCTGTGTTCAGGTCTAATACCTCGTGTTCAGATATATCTAGATTCTGTCCAGATCCATCTCAAACGTGTCTCCAGAGATCAATTCTGATCAAGCTTTGCTTTTCTGCTCGTGTGTGATTTTATCTGCAGGGACTCTGCTGCAAAGCATCATCAGTGAACGTGGCTACATTGACTGCTTGTCTGTATCAAAGGAAAATCAGCTGTTTTGAACCTCTTTTATGCATGCTGGACTACAAATTCGAACATTTGACATTACAGAGAAAGTATCGCGCGTATGAAACCCCCCAGGATTAATGACAAAAGTGATTTGCGGGGGACTCGACACATTATTACAGAAGAGCGTGTGAAGTCATCACAAACAGAAGGCAATCAAACAGGTTTGAAACGATCCCGGTTTACCTCCGCACAATGTTGGCGGTGAAAAGTGGAGATAAAATTGAATAAACTGTTGAACGAACCAACATTTTCATTCACCTTTGCTTTCGCGATTTTATGATTGTGTGTGTTACTGTGGTTAGCTGTTGTTAATCGGCTGGATCCTTGCTCTCTATGTCCACCTGTTGTGGAAAGTGACAGATCTTTAAGAACACTGACCATGTTCCTGCGACGTGATATTAAATCAGTTTTCATAGTCACAGGATAACATTTTGGCACTAAAACAAACTTTATTAGCAATCAACTTGGAAACCATTTTAATACTTTCTTATGAATTTCATACTGTTTCATAGATCATGCAGATTTCTACATCTGCCATTTGAATGAAAAAATAATACCCCCACACTTCTGATAAAGGATTATATGAACAGTAAATAAATGGACCACTAAGATTTTTCTGGCAATCCCATTGCTTAACTTTCATAATTTTGCCAAAGTATTCAATTATCTCATGGCACTGTTCTTTAGGCTAATTTAACTACTTCAAGTCAGTAAGTTTCAGAATAAATGCATTGTTTATACTTTTGGAATATTTAGGAGAATGTGCACATAATAAATTAATTATGGCTTCCAGTCAGACGGGAATGAGCTGGACCTGTAAACACAGAAACTCATAACTACACATGTGCACGCTAACTAGAAAACTTTTTTCATGAAACCATTGGCTCCGCTTCCTCTTATTCCCTTCACTTGAAACCTTTTGACGATAAATCACGTTACCATGACAATTCTTTTAATTCTGATGAAAATATTACTCAGGCCGCTGTACGACCGGGTAAACCGGGCAGACTCCCACTTCGTCCTCGTCATGCATGCTCGCGGCTCAGTGGATACTGCTACAAACATGCAATTAATACACGTGACTAACGTTTTAGTGAAGGCCCGTCGAGTTTTTTTTTTAGGAACAGCAAATAGTTCTCATTAGCTGTGCAGCGGAGATGACTTCTATTTGCTGCTTTGGGATGCTTTACAAGTCCAACCTGTTCTTTGTTCGGCTCCACAATGTCTGCGACCGTCTGTGAGTTGCGTGTGTGTGTTTGTGTGTGCGTGTTGATTCTGCAACAACTCATCAAAAGCTCAAAAGGTTGATTCTATTCACCTGGACGTAGCGTTTTCAGCATTTACAATCTACTCCGGGGTTTAAATCGTCATCCCGACAATTGACGCTCACGGTCAGAGTATGAACAGGGCAGACATACCTGGGAGTTAACAGCCCCTATTGCTCTGCTTCCTGCTGCCTGAGGTAGATGATGCCGATTTGAGTGCGTCCCAGCATTAGCACTAAAAAAATGCTACGTTCAGATGAACAGAATGAACCTTTTGGGATTTACTTACCTGGATGACTGAGCATGCATCAAGACAACTCATCCAAACTGCTGTAGATATCACTGCAGATGCTTTCTGATCCCTTCCCAGACGTCTTAACGCCCACTCTCATCCTGGACCCTGTGACCTCAGGAAATCACATGATAGGGTGCGGCTAGGTTTCACAATGGGTTCACCTGAAACCTTGGCTGATTGTGACCCACATCCGTTTTCCCACCTTGGCTCATGTGATTAGGTGAGTTAATGAGTTAATTTATACTTCTGTCATATCTGGTAAAGAAATACATACCACACAGTGACATAGCCTCACTTCACCTACTGGTTTGTTAGGTTAGAGAATTCTGTAAGCAGGAAGAAGAAAAGAGATTTTTTTTTTTTTTTTTTTTGCTGAATTACACTCACAGCGCCTCTGACCTCATACACCGCATTGCTTGATGTACTGCCCAATCACACACCCATAGCGTCACTGTTATTGGTACGCCTGGATGAAGCTGAGAGGAACATTAATGTCAAAGTGACTCAGATGTCATCATTTTAACAGATTTATGGTGATATTATGTCTGAAAAAGGCTTCCACCGAGCTCCTTGTGGTATACATCTGATTCTTAGCAAAGAACATTTCTGAAAATTACAAG